>BSAI01000108.1:642214-711724 GCA_036245035.1 Adrianichthys oophorus | reverse complement strand
TGTTCTTGTCGTGTTCTTGTTGTGTTCTTGTTCGTGTACTTGTTTGTGTTCTTGTCATGTTGTTGTTGTGTTCTTGTTCGTGTTCTTGTCATGTTCCTATCGTGTTCTTGTCATGTTCTTGTGGTGTTCTTGTCATGTTCTTGTTGTGTTCTTGTCGTGTGTCATCATGACACGCTTCAAGTTTGTTTGGTTGATGTTAATTGATGAATAAAGCTCTGTCTGTGTGATGTTTTTGCGTTTGACGCCGTAGCGCTAAACTGATGTCTGACTGAGTTCATAATGTTTGGCTTCTTTTCCATGAATTTCTTTTCCTAATTTCTTTGTTCTCAGGCTTACCAACTGTTTGTATTCAGTTTTTTTTCTTCTTCATTTCTCTTGTACTGCAGCAGCTGAATGTGTGAGACACATTTTTAATGAGTTATTGTCTGTGGTTCTGCTCATGACCGGCCCAAAGGAAATGACCCAAACCGTAATCACAGAGAACACAACAGGAGTAACCCTCTCACTGATTAAAGATGGAGGCCGAGCCTGTGGAGGATTGTAGAAACCATACGTTTTTTTAATGAATGCTGGAGGTAGATGCTGACCTTCATGCCACATCTCTATGGTCGCTCCAGACGGATCGAAGGAGTGACCTCCGGCCTTCTTAAAAACAAGGAAATGTGGGTCAGAAGCTTGACCAAAGACACACAATCTGGATTTGAAGACAGAACAACACGAGCAGACGGCTGCCCAACACACAGACACACAACCCCATGAAGTGAAGTTCAGGAGAAGTTTCATGAAACAATCCCTCCTTATCCTCCTTCAGGATCTTCTCATCTGGACATTTCCTTCATGCATCATTCCTGTGATGGACTTGACCACTTGTACAACCAAAGAGCTGATGAAAATCAAGCTGCACACCATCCTTCCCTCTGCAAAGAGAGCAGACGCTGAAAGTTAGAAACATCTCCATCGTTTGGTTCACTGTCATGTCAGGGATGTCAGAGCTTCAGAGAATTGATCCCTGCAGATCTTAACGGTTTTGGCGTCCTCTGAAGTGTGCTCGGGTATGGTACCCATTCCCATAATCCCTTCAGTAAGAATCAACAGAAAGCTGTTTTCAAAAATACTGACATTAATGAAATGTACGTTCACGTCTCCACAAAGGACATAATCTCCCCAAACTATGCTGTTCTCTGCACGCAGGAACAAGTGCATGTGAGCGTTTCCTCCCGGCAGACAGCGTGACCTCAGCCGGTGCGCCAACGAGGCAGGAAGGTCGGAGCTCAGCGCTGTACAATGGTCCACACAGAAGCTGGCCGTTGATTTGTCAGCTGCCATCGAGCTCGCAACCCAACAGAAGGAAGTGCTTATTGTTTGCAGAAAGTCTGATCTCGTGCTCGCTGGCACAGGGACAATGGAGTCCAGATTATTTATTCTCTGGAAAAGAGGCAGGAATACCAAGAAAACAAATCAGACCCAACAGATCAGGCTGTGTAGATTTCTGGGAATGAACCGTCCCTCTGGAGGAAATAAATGTGTCAAAGTCCAAGAATAAACTCACAAAAACCACAATTTTTGGTCCATTTCTCCTGGTTGATTACTTCAGGACTTCAGAGATTACAGCCTGGGAGACTCAGGAGCAGAACAAGAAACACGCAGCCAAAAAAGGGGAATCATTCGTCTTATCTCTGTGATTGGACTCCACAGAGACAGGAAATGGTGCCGTTACACGCAGGAAACGAGCTGATGGCTCCGATAAGGCGGGAAAATGGCTCCAAGAATCCAAACAAATACAAGAAAAGAGAGCTGAGGGACGGGGAGGAGTTCGGCCGGAAAAGTCCCAAACTGAAGGTCCTGCAGAAGATCCACCACACAGATTTGAGCTTTCAGAAGGACCGGCTTCAGGTTTTCTGTGTGGTTCTGAAAAGATGAAATGTTTCACCAGGTTTCACCTGTTTTCTCCGTTCATGCCAAGAAAGTAAAGTGACCGTCTGTACAGACGAGTTTTAGGTTTTCTTCTTTTTGAACAAAAGTTTCTCATTTAAACAAATTTAAACTTGAAGTAAAAGTAAAAATGTTAAACATTTTCTAAACTTTCTGATAAAAAACGAAAGCCTCAGAGGATAATTTAAAAAACCGTGGAAAAAGCATACGTCATAACATCAGGAATCAGACGGATTTTCAAAATAAATGCCACTGCTTTTTTTTTTTTTTTTTTATATTTAGAGATGACAAAGTCAAGCTGAAGGTCCTCAATTTCTGCCATGACACTGTGTTTTTAACATTCATGAGGACCAGGTTCAGGTTTTTCTGCGTGGTCTCATGAAGATGTAATGTTTCATGAAATTTCATTTTTCTCTGTTGGTGACATGAAGCGTTTGCCTCTGCAGAGCTGATTTGGAGATTTTCCTCTTTTTGAATCTAAATTTCACAATTCAATTTAAAAAAATTCAAATGCCAAAGATTTTCCAAACTTTCTGATGGAAAAAGAGGAAAAATTCTGAAGATAATTTAAAAAAGTAGGAAAATTATAAAAATCTGGAATCAGAAAAATTTTCTAAATAAAAGCCGTAGTCAGGATAAGACTCCTTTTGAATGTTTAGAAATCACAGAGTCAGACTGAAGTTTGATAAACCTATAAAAAGATCTGAAAAGGGGAAAAGCAGCTGAATTTGAAACAGGAAACAGTGAGAAAGGCTGCAGGTGGGACCCACAGATTCACCTGACCTGCAGAAATGCAGTGAGATTCACCTGATTCACATCTGCTGTTTGCCGTGAGCTTCTCTGAAGTTTCTGCTTCAGTGGCAGAGCAGGTTAGGTTAATATTTGAGACAAATTGTGCCTTTTATGGTACAAATACCACATTTGGCATGGATGTACTTTAGGATCCCATGAAGCCACGATAAAAATCCAAAATGGCGGCCATGTGTATAGATGGTGGTCATACACTCAATTGTTACAAACATTTTCCCCAGTCTCAGCAACATGGGCTGTCCAAACACAAAATCATCTTTTATATCTTAGATTTTATTGTGGCTAACATGCTTTTCTGAAAGAGGGGTCCATCCATGCCATAATTGGTGCTTGAACCACAAAATGCACAAATATTTTGATAACTGGCTCCACTACAAATATGCTATGTACCTGTGTTGTGTTCATTTTGTGTCACTTGTTTGTGTTCTATGATTCAGTTCTGTCTTTTTTATTTCCCAGCTTTTGTTCAACTTTATTTTATTTTTGCTCCTTTGTAATAATTGAAGATTGTATTTATTTAATAGGTTGGTTTTCTGTTTGCTTTTCACCGTGTCTCTTTTGGGACACAACGGTTCTAAACCAGCTTTTTTTTGCAGAAAATTATGTTTTGTGAGGAGAAAGAATAATTTTTAAAAACCTTTTCTTCATTTTATGTAGTTTTCTACGCATTCCGAGACATAACTAAAAGAAATGTAGGTTCATTAAGAACAAACTTCATGACAGTAAATTCTGCACATTTCCTCGTCTGGCTCCTTCTGACAGCATGAAGAGGTCAAGTGCTGGATCTTCATGGAGGGCAGCGTCTGCAGACCACAGAGTCCTTATGTATCTCCATGTTCATGACCAAGAAATGACCGCTTCCGGAGGATGTAAACCTGAAGGGACTTTATTTGACCTTTGGATCCTTTCTTTAATCACAACCTTTTCTTGAAAACAAAACAAAAAATGACTTTTATGACTGGTGACCTGTCTAGGGTAAACCCTACCTTCAACCAACAGTGGCTAGGACAGGCTCCAGCAACCCTGGGTCCCCAAAAGGGATTAAGTGGTTTGATGGATGGATGGATGTGTTCAGCTTCAGCCCGCTTAGGCTAATGGAAGTTTACGGATGAAGGCTTGGGAGAACCTGCCTGACACAAACACAGGCTGCAGCCTCAAAGTGAAACCGCTGGAGCACGTCCAGCTGTGGGGTTGGTCATCGGCAGCAAAGAAGGAACGGTCCTGAGTCATTGTTCAGGACGTCCTGCAGTTTGAGTCACTGACTAGAAGTGATGACCTCATTACAGGCTGCCCTGCTCTTGATGAGCCATCATCATCATCATCATCATCATTATGGAGGATGAACTCTCACATCAAGCAGATTCTTCTGAGTTCCTTTTCATGCCGTCCTCCACTCAAGCCCAAAGAACAAACTGTTTAAGACCATTTTGGAATAAAATGGATGTGTTGCTCCTCTTTCCAGCTCTGTGGCCTCATGGAAGAGTGTCTGCCCTGAGACTGGAGGGATGTGAGTTCAAATCCATGGCCAGGTCAGACCAAACACTCTAAAATGGGACCCAATGACTCCCTGTTTAAAACTCAGCATGAAGGGGTTGGAGTGGGGGGGTTAAACCATCAAATGGTTCCTGAGCACAGCTGTGTCTGCAGCTCACCGCTCCCTCAGGGGATGGGTCAAATGGGGTCAAACACGGAGAGCAAGTTTCACACACCTAGGTGTGCAACAACTGATGGGACTTGAACTTTGTCTCCACCTGTCTGAATTGTGCTGCTCTCTGGTGTAACCACACCCTTTTGGTAGGTTGCCATCTGTAGTTGTGTTCTGGGGTTCCAATGCGGCAGCTGCTTGTACCCGACCTGCAGTTCACTGGCTGAGCGGCTGCTCCACACCCTTCACTCTCTTCTGCTTCTGTTAGCCCCGTCAGTGCTGCTCAGGAAAAAATATGAATAAAAAACGTTTCCAAAATAGCAGCTTTTCTGTTGCTTCATCTCCATAGCAACCATTTATGTTTGGGTCACCTGGGGGCGATGAATGGGACTGTGTAATTTTTAAAAGAATTGGAAAAACGAAAGTTTTGGACATCCTTGGTGACAGAAGTTTTAGTTAACCACGCCCACATTCCTGATATGTTCGCACCATGTGTTGTATCGCTTTGTTCAGCCTGAGCAAAAGATTCATGAATTAAACTTTTGCAACATTTCTGTGAAAAATGTGCGAATAACAGGAAAACGCCACTTTTGTGAGGCTGCAACTTTAACTCAAAATCTACAACCCTAAAAACCAATGTTTTCCCTTGTAGCTTCCCCATGATGATCAAGGAGTTAGGAGGCGACAGATTCAAATCCCTGCGAGGAGTTGACATTTGTAGAAGGTAGAGGATTTTTTCATTTTAAATTCAAGATGGCAGCCTCTTCCTGAGCTCTACGATCAACTAAACTTTGTTTGTGGTTGTGGGCTTGACCTGCAGCGTGTGTGAACTTTGGTGAAGATCGCTTGAACAAAAGTTTTCTTTTCCCATATTGTGCTAAATTTGCCACAATATGGCTGCCTGTCGGTCCTGTGGCTATCCCATAATAATTTCAAAACTTCCTTTGGAGATCCCTTATAGGATTAGGTTATAGGATTTTGAATTCATTTATGTGGGTTTTTTTGAGCCTCAGAAGAGATTTTAGTTCCATTCACTCATAATTTTTTGACAGCTTCTCCCGCTGTGATGTCATTGTTTTTGGGGGTTACCCTTCACTGTGCCCAAAATTCTCTTTCACCGGGTACTAGGTGCAAATTTTGTTGAGTTTGGCAGGGGTCAAATTTTCTCTCAAAGGTGCAGTAAGAAAGACGAAAAACCAATCTGGTCTTTCAGTCCAGGACGGCTGCAGGACAGAACGACTGCCGGTAAGGCAACCAAGAAACTGTTCACAAGGATCAGTTCAGTAAGGAACATCAGAACATGGGATACCGAAGGACACGGGTCACTGCAACCAAATCAAAGTCACTTTTCCAGACCATGCTGGATCATGATGTCAGAGCGACGCGCCAGACGCCGTTCAGCTCTTTGTTCATGAAGGACTTTGATTGGTCCAGACAGCAGGCATGAGAAGAAGCAAGGCAGCAGAAAACCAGTAGGAGCGCCACTGAAAGGAAATTCATCAAAACAAGTGTAGCTTGGGTCAGACAACAGGATTTCCAGCCCTGCTGCCAAACATGTACAAACCAGGCTGGGTCAATGTCATCAGGAGCCTGGCGTGCCTCCAATCGTTTGTCCTGGACGAGACGATCCTTGGAATTCCAGGTTTTTCAGCTGACCTTGTTTTCCTGTTTTCCTCAGAGGGTTGTGTTCAAAGACCATCAAACCAGTCTGTGCTTTGTGGTGGTTTTCCTCTGGTGAGGAAACGCGAAGGTGCTGGATTCCTGAGGCGCAGCATGCTGACTCTGACATGAATCTTCACGATCAGTGAAGACTTTGAAGGTTCGTCTTCCACATCTATAAACTGGACTTTTGATAGATTATACTGCGAAAAAACTACCTAAATATGACAAACACACTAAATGAAACCTGGTGACCAAACCAATTACTAAATGCCAAACACCGGTACCGGACAGAAGCACAACAAAAGACCTAAACAAGTCAAAGCCTCACACCTCTGCGGCAGCAGGTGACACCTCCCTGTGGACAATAAAGAGACTCCATGCAGAGCAGGAGGAGGAGAACATTCCTGGTGGATCAGAGAACAATGGAGCCGAAGGGAAGCGATAAGAGACAGGACATCCTAACACTCCTGCATGTCATCCCTCAGAGCTGAGGCCACGTCACCGGGTGACGTGGTGCTGGACCTCCTCCGACCACATGAAACCGTCACGCAGCACCGGCAAGAGCCCAGCAAAGACTGGGAGGTCACTTTCACAGATTCAAGCATTGTTAAGGGTGTTTGGTGCTCTAAGACGGAAACCAGCACAGCTTCAGTTAGGAGAACTGATGATGAAACTGAACAGAAGATTCCTGAGGATGGAAATGAAGACGATTCCTGATTCTTGATCCAGTGTGAATTCTATGCAGATGATCGAGTTGACTGCCGTGGATATTAATGAGGGATCATCAGTCATCCTGGCATGAATTGCCCTGTTTCTCCTTTGGGGAGGGGTGTCATATTTTAATGTGATGCCCCCCGCCCCCGAGTTCTCCCTGAGACAGTCACAGCAGCCTGGAACAACCATTTAGGCGTTACTTTCTCGATCCCACTGGGATCATCTTCTGATCTGTTTTCACAGCGTTCCCAGAGGTCTTTAGTGATGATGATGCCATTTTTTGTCAAAATAAAAACCAGTGTCAAAGTTTCTGCAGAGCGGCAGAAGTTTATTAGTTGTGGGCGGGACCTTTGGTGCAGAGCAACCCCGCCCACCCTTCCCTCTGCGTTTGTATTCTCTCCCACGAGCTTACAGCCCCCAACCCAGCATCAGGCTTGTTTGAGATCAGCCAGGTGGGCGCTGCCCAGATCGCCTGGTGTGTGATGCATGCTGGGAAGTTTTTATTCTGAGGTCACATGTCAATCATCATAAAAAAATATCGCGAGAAAGGGGCGAGTTCAAGGAGCCTACGTAGGCGAGTGCAGCAGGAAATTTGGCACTGGGCTGACTGTGAGCCAACCACAGGCTATGACCACAAAGCAATGCATTGTGGGAAACTGTATCCTGACTGTTCTTGTAGTTAAAGTGATGCAGATCAGAAATGACTGGCGCTCAGATGAAAAAATGAACAAAAATTCTTCTTAAAGAAGTGGTTGTAACTGAAATCCACATCACTCAGATTCCTTTATCAACAGAAATTATTTGACTTGAAACATTAAATTTATTGCATTCTTTATACTGATAATCATTTTGGTTTTAATGTGAAACATCAGACAGACATTTGCATTTCTGCAACAAAAGATACAGGAATCACAAATCGTCTGTGCTTTTGTGTTTGTTGATGTCTTTAAAAGTTCACTTCCATTTCAATTGTATTTATTTCAGTGCACATTAAAATCATCACATGCAATGAGCTCAGCGACTGTTTCTCATCTGTTGACAGATGTTAAAAATAAAAAATACACACATTGCAAAACATTTAAAGTAACATAAAACACATATTAGCACAGATCATACTAAGGCGGAGAGGACTATTCAACCAAATGTTAAAGACGCCCCTAACTTCCTGTTCTCGTTCATTCTCGCTGAAGATCAACGTTCGCCTTCACCTCAGGCGCCTTTCCCGTCCCCGCCTGCAGCCACCCACGATCCAGGCGAGACGCGGGGTCATCTCAAACTCACCTGTTAGTGGTGCAACAATGGTGCGCAATGTCAGAGCTCTCCAGCCGTCCAGTTCTGATCCGGATTCCAGCTCAGACGAGGAAAACAAAGACGTTCATGGATCTGCTCGTCTGTACGTGGATGCATCAGAATGGAGCGCAGCAGGGAGACGGTGGCCTGCTGGTGTCGGTCCATCTGCTCCTGATTCACAACAATGTATTACAGAAATACTCACAAATACAATTCTCAGAAAAACCAGAGCATGTGAAAACAACCGAGCACAGTTTGGATCAGAGTGGGTCTGGTTTCTTCCTGCTTTCAGGTTCGTGTCGGTGCATGTTTGTGTCTGGTTGTTGTGTTTCGTTGATTCTTCGTTTCCCCCACAGTTTGTTCTGATCGCTTGTGTGTCCTGATCGTCCACATTTGTCCTTTCTTGGGTTTCTCTGCAGGCTGGACCTGCGGGTCCTGTTGAGCAGTCACACCTAGCTGCACTTTGCTGATTATCCACGCCGTGTTTTAGGATCTCTCCGTGTGGTGGCTCATCGTGTTCCTAGTTCTCTGTGTGATTTGTTAACAAACTCTGTAAGCTCCGTTTCATCTTGTGGTTTATTTTCTGCTTCCAGGTTCTCGCCTGCTTTGCTGACTGACATTTGGTTAGACTTCTGTGGATCTGTACTCCGGGGTTTTCTATTACCAACCAGCCGTAACACAAACACTGATGATGATGGGAAAAAGAGGCCGAAATGGGATTTGATGGAAGCAAAGAGAATCTCACATTTTGAGGAAACTTTCTGTATTAAAATGGTAGTTTGTGAAGAACATCTTAACAGAAACTGGTTTCCTGTCTCTGATGAGGCGAGCAGAATAACTACAGATATGTAAAGAGAACATCTTGATGATCAAACTGACCTGCTGACAGGCTGCTGCAGTGCTGTCGGACCCCTGACCCTTCAAATGCTCCTTTTATTAGGAATCTTGGGGAAAATCTTGACCGGCATTTTAAATTTGACAAACAGGTCAGTGCAGTGGTCCAGTCCAGTTTTTATCACTTGAGGCTAATCAGTAAAGCCAAGCCTCATCTTCCTTTTCATTCTTTGGAACAAGCGATCCATGCTTTGATCTTTTCCAGACTGGACCACTGCCACTCTTTGTTCATGGGTACAGACCAGTCTCTGCTCCGCCGTCTCCAGCTGGTCCAAAACTCAGCATATGAACGGTGGGAGCCCGTCTCTCCTGTGTTGCACTCTCTTCACGGCTGCCTGTGTCCTTTTGAATTGTTTTGAAGGTTTTACTTCTGGTCTTTAAATGTTTGAATGGTCTGGCACCTCAACATCTTTCTGAACGTTTACATTTTTATCGTCCACGTTGAGCTCTGAGGTCTGAAGATCAGTTGCTTTTAACGGTTCCCAGGACTCGGCTCGTGACTCGGGGGGGAACAGAGCTTTTTCAGCCGCGGCTCCCAAACTCTGGAACGCTCTCCTCTTTCCTGTGAGGTTCTCTGACTGATTTCAGTGACTTTTAAAAACCCACCTTTTTACTCAGGCTTTAAATGCCAGAGAGCAGATGGTGAGCCAGCTTGTAATGTTATTTTATGCTTTCATTGTAAATGATTTATTTCTATTTGACTATATTCAGCACTTTGTTTGCTCCTGCTTTAAAAGGTGCTTTACAAATAATAATTGATTGATTGAAACTGTTGAAAGATCTCAGCAAAAAAACCCAGAGAGATGTTTAAGCAGCAAAAGATCCAAATGTCACGGCAATAATTCATGCTCCTTAATAATCCCAACTGTTGAGGAAGAAATTGGAAACATAAGTAAAAGAGAGAACCAAACAAATAGAAAACAATTACAAAAAGAAAAATCTGTTTTCAGAAAAACTGTCAAAGCTAATGAATGCAGAAAACAAATGAAAAACATCTATGAGAATCTGCAGGACGGAACTTCAGAAATGATTAGAAGAGCAAAGACAAAATATGAAAAGAATAAAAAGAGGAAAAACTGCTCAACAGTTGTTCAAACCCAGGAGACGGCGCTGTGGATCAGCGGGCAAAGTAACTCGAGAATAGAATGAGAACCGTCAGAGCAACTCTGTTCTCTGTCATGAACGTACTGTTCACTGAGGCCCAAAGTGTCCTGATCTCCAACATTTAGGTTCTCCAGAACCAACCATTGATACAGAAACCAGAGGAGGAGCTTCCAGATTTCCCTTCACTTGTCATCGTGGTGCTGAGCGTGAAGACGTCAGAACCACGTGACCCCGAGCGTTTGGACCTTCTGACTCACTGAAATGAGAAAACAGAACCAAGACTTCACAGTTCAAGAGCTGACAGAGTGTGCTACAGAACCTCAGAACCAGCGTCAGTAACGCCGACGTGGTTCTGATTCAGAGCTGAAGGTCTGGACCTGCACGGTGAGCAGAGCTGGAAACATCTCTGTGCACAGAGCCGTGCACGCCCAGCACACGCCAGCGTCTCCAGGTTTGACTAACCCTCTGGACCTTCTGGGCCGACACGGCTGCTGTGACCAGCCAGCCTGCTGCCTGATCATGACACAGCATCTTCCAATTCCTGCAGGAACGCCGGAATTCCCTCTGGAGCCACGCTCCATCTGAGTCCATGAAACCCTGGTTTCTTCTTCTCCTGGGGGGGCGGGGCAAGATTCTTTTTGAGTTAAAGATCTGGGCAGCAGAGACCGGCCTCCTCAGCAGCACGTCGTGCAGTCATGCAGCAGCTGCAGGTCTTCCTCCAGCTTTAACACATTTTCAACTCAAGAGGTCATGCTGATCACAGACACATTTGACCACGTTTGACCCCCCAGCCACTGCGGGTCATTCAGGAAACGTCCAGAATCTGGAAGTGGGAGTTCTGAGTGTGGAACGTTCCTAATGTTCAACCCTTTAAAGTCGGTTCCACAAACCTGCTGTGGACCTCCACATTCAGAACTCTGGGTCCATCCAGCCAGATGCAGATGATTCCGAGAGGTTCCTCCTCACACCTGGGGGGCTCCGGGACAGGAAGTGGAATGAGGTCACCGGGTGGGAGGCCTTTCCTGAGCTCCACCAGAGGAGAGGAGCTCTGTGTGAAACATGGACGTTATCTCGGCGCTGCAGCTCTGCCTCCCCCCGGAGGGGGCTTATCTGCTGATGGCTGACGTGAAGAGACCCCCCCGCCATGACTCAGACTGCAGCTGCTCATGACTCAACCGTGGCGGTCATTAGAGAGGGAGGGGTCGCATCAGCACGCATCGTTCAGTCTGCAGTAAACAGACCCCCCCCCCCCCCCCCCCCCCCCCCCCCCACACACCCACTTTAAAACCCGGGGGGGGGGGGGGGGGGGGGGGGGGGCTTTAGGAGCTCAGGAAACGAACTTCCTTCTGTGTTTCTGCTCCACCCGCATCACTTTGGTTCGGATTGAAAGGAAGCACCCTCGCGCACGCGCTTCCCACTTATGATCACCGCGCCCCCCCCCGCGGGCGCATGCGGATGTGAGCAAAGGCCGCTCATTGGCTGACGCAAAGGCGCACCCGCTGCTGATTGGTCCAAAGTTTTCCGCTCTCGGATAAAGCGGGCGACTCGCGCCGCAGCGCAGCAGACACGTCCGCTCGCGCGGCCGTCAGAACCAGAGACATGCTGTCCGCGTGCTTGGAGGGGGTGGGCATGACGCTGAGCATCGCGGGCTCGCTGCTGGTGATGATCGCGTGCGGGTTGCCCATGTGGAAGGTCACGGCCTTCATCAGCTCCAACATCGTGGTGGCGCAGACCACGTGGGACGGCCTGTGGATGGCGTGCGTGGTGCAGAGCACGGGCCAGATGCAGTGCAAGATCCACGACTCCATGCTCGCGCTCAACAACGACCTGCAGGCGGCGCGCGCGCTCACCGTCATCTCGGCCGTGCTCGGGGTGGTGGGGCTCACGGTGACCGTGGCGGGCGCGCAGTGCACCACCTGCGTAAGGGACGAGCGCGTGAAGGAGAGGCTGGTTCACGCGGGGGGAGTGATCTTCATCGTCAGCGGGCTGTGCGCGCTCGTGCCGCTCTGCTGGTTGGCCAACAACATCATCGCAGACTTCTACGACCAGCAGGTGCACGCGTCTCAGAAGCGGGAGATCGGCGCGTCCATCTACATCGGCTGGGCGGCGACCGCGCTGCTGCTGCTGGGGGGCTCGCTGCTCTGCTGCTCCTTCTCCCAGGACTCCCGCAGCTCCTACCCCATCAAATACGCGCCCACCACCACCTACACGACCGGGGGGGACATGGACAAGAAGCAGTACGTCTGACACATTCAACCGAACCGAACCGGCTGTAAATGTAGAAGTCCCGTTCCAGCCTCTCCGGAAAGTTCCTGAAAAGTTCGGACTTCCCGCGCACCTGTAAGCGCGCGCGCCTGCGGACTGATGCGCGCGCGCCGCGAGCATGTCCAGCTGTTCCCTCACTTTGTACAGTTTTTAAAATAAACACAAATGAACTGAAAGTTTCAGCATTTTTTGTGTTTTTTACTTGAAAAAAGTCCAGTTTGTCCATCATCTGCGCATGCCCAGTATGTATCTTTCAAACGACAGAAAAACAAACTTTAAAACAGGCTTTTAAAAGGTTTATTTTTTATTCCCTTTAGGGTTTTTTTTCCTAACTGTGGTGTATTTGGAGTTTAAGGTTGCCATAGAAACAGCGTCATTGGAACCGGATGCTCCTCATATCGAGTTTTTCCTCTTCCTGTCTGTGTGCGCGGCAAAATGTTGAATAAAGGTTTACGGAATGCGGTCGGCTCCGTGATTCAATGTACTCCACGTAATCCCTCCCGACATTACACTGTTTCAAGGTTTTACTTTTTATTGTCAAATTCCGGCGGAGAAGAGACCAAATTAGTGACGCAAATGTTTCAAATGAAACAGCATTTTACTTTCTTGATGCCTTTTTAGTTCATATCCAATCACAAACCGCTCTTCTAAAAGCGGCGCCGGTTACTAATAACAGTAAATAATGGAAGCCCAGTCCACTCCGGTAACCTTCTGATCCGTTTGCGAAGCGGCGGTCTTTCCGTTACCACGATGATGTTTTAATCTGTGCGGTCTTCTAGGACATAGTTTCTGCAGAGTGGCTGGACTTCATCAGAAATTCACCCCTGAGTTGTGGGCGGGACTTTTGACGTGGAGCACCCCTCCCCGTTTCTGAGAGCTCTCTGTTTACATGCTCTCTTGCTAGCTTAAGCTCCTCACACCCCCAACCTCGGAAAAACCAGCCGTTCAGTTTGAACCCAGACTCCAGCTCGTTCTTTTAGGGTTTAGGTTTGTCTCACATTCACCTGGAGGAGGACATTCTGCACATGCTCAGTGTGGATCTGTCTGCAAACCAAAAGGTTCAATGAGACAAACGGAAAGAAATGATGAAAAAGACGGAGTCATCTATTAGAGTTTATGATGATCTCATTGAAAGTTCCGGGTTCCAGAAACCCTGTTTGGATCAGTGAGTCATTTTTAGCGATGAATTACTTTTTCAAATGGAAAACAGCAGCAGAAATTCCAAATAAAAACATAACATTACATTGTGAGGACATCTTCTGGGTTTAATTCAGCAAAGTCAACGTGGTATTGGGTCAGAAACCAATAAGCAGACTCCAGTGGTCATTTCCTCTAAACACCACTAGGGGCTGGCAGCACAAGAAAACAAACTTCGGAGGATCCACCGATAAAAAGGCAAAGCTCACACACATGTAAACATGTCAGCAGCCTGGTCATGTCGCTGCAGGTTATTGTGTGATTGACAGGTGGATGGACTAAACAAAACTCTCGCTTTACCCGGTCCAAATGCTCATTTTGGACCGGTAGTCGGGTGGAGTAAACTCCGGTCCACAAGCGCCATTCTCAGTGCTCCTGTGGATGACCTCTGAGTCCTAAGCATGACCTTCAATGACCTAACCCAAGGCCGTAAACTGAGCCGGAGACAGAAAATGGAATTCTGCAGCATCAGGACCGCTCTGACATCCCAACGATGCTCAGCAGAGTCAGGTCGGGATTCAGTCAGAAATGTTCTTGGCACCAGGAAGCTCTGAGCAGATCCTGTAGATCTGTTCCTTCGTGGACCGCACCTTCACGGATTCGATGTTTTTCCCGCTCATGGACGCTGCTTTGAATATTGAGATGCAGGAACTTGGAGACCAAACTGTTCCCTTAAACCGTTTCTGCTGTGTAGCAAGAACTATGATTCTGCAAAAGAAGGTCACACCCTCCAGGAACCGTTCTGATCATGGAAGGTCAGCTTTGGATGGCGCAATGGAAGAACAGAACCATCAGAATGACCATCAGACTTCTGCTGCTGGTCCCCCTTCCTCCCATAAGCCAGGTGTTATCTGGTTTCTAAAGGAACTGGTTTTATTTCTAGAGTGTGTGTTTGGACTGGAACCATCAGAAGCTGGTTCTTCAGCTTTGACCACAAACCAGAGGTCGCCGCTCACAGACATGACAGCAGCCGTCCATGCATCTGGACAGGTCTGCAGTGACGGAGCCTCAAAGAATTGAAAGGTGACGTCTGAGCAGCAGCTTTCTCTGATGCTTGACTCACAAAAGAGGCTTCAGGGAAGCTGCGCCTCCACGCCAACTGACGGAAACGAATCAGGACAACCGTGCAGCAAAGGATCCGCTTCTGTATCTCCTGCCCCCACAGAGCTTCAACAAACAATGACCGTCAGCAGGAGTGCTGCAATCAGCGCAGGAAGCCTGGCCCAGATCTGGACCGGAAACCGGCCAGGAAGAAGAGCATGCACGTACGTGCACGCACATGGCCGGACCCGGAGCAGGTGGCGTTTCACACAGAAACCCTCTGAGGAGGAGACGCACAGACCCTCCTGGAAGCTGGAAAATGCCTTGTGTTGGTTTGTGTGTGAGCTTTCATTCCAGTGTTTTCAACCTGTGATTGGTCAGTTTGTTTACAAACAAACAAGCAAACATCCTCAACTGTCTTTTTATTTTCATCTGCTCACAATAAATTACAAATCTATACAAGACTCCCTCAGTTCTTTATTCACATAATTAACAGAAGAACCGAGCCGAGCCGAGCCGAGCCAGGCGCAAGTGGGTCACATGAAGGCACTCTGCCGCCCCCTGGTGGTGAGCAACATGAAGGCAGACGCACAGCAGGAACTTTGGAGCTTAAAGGGCCAGTTCAGCAGATTTAAGAACGCCTCAGTCAGGATTCTGTGGTGGAGTGTCCACCCCGAGAATGGGAGATCACATGTTTGATCTCCTATCAGATTTCCTCATAGGACAGCATGGAACTCCTCCCACATTACGGAGCAGTTTTAATCCTTTAGCTTGTCTTTGCGCTTTTATTTTGAGAGCAGGATCAACTATTCCGTGTAAATGTAGGAGGAAAAACCATCATCCCCTTAGAAACGTTCAATCACTCTGCGTCAGTACTCTGCAGCGCCTCAGGGAGGCAGATTTAATCAGATTTGTTTTGCTTAATAGAAGAAGCCACCTTTACATTTCAGATTTAACTGCTTGTTTTGGGAGATTTTCAGAATAAGAGCCTCTTTGTTTGATTTTTAAACTCAGACATGTGGAGTTTTCTCTGGGGCTTCAGGTGATGTTCAGTAGATTAAAAGGTAAACAAATGCTTGATATAAAAATACGTTTTTAAGGTGAACTGACCCTCTGAGGCATTTTTGCTGTGGGGGGGGGTCTTGAGTCAGAGTCCTCTTGGGATCGGTCCCTCCAGACACTAAAATGAACCTGAGTCGCTTGTTACCCGACAGCATTAAACCTTTAGTTCATTCGGATCTGCAGACGAGGTGACTCGGTTCGAAGTCCAGGCGCCGCCTCGGGCCGGCGTCTACGGCTGGTATTCTTTCAGGATCTGCCCGGCGATGACGAGCCTCTGGATCTCACTGGTGCCCTCGTAGATCTCGGTGATGCGGGCGTCGCGGTAGTGCCGCTCAGCCGGCATGTCGGTGACGTAACCCATCCCCCCCAGGATCTGGATGGCCTGGTTTCAGACGGACGTTTAAAAAAATATCATCACATCGTGGCGCTCGCCAATCAGAGATTCTTACCTGATGGGAGCAGAAGGTGGCGGCCTCTGACGCTGCCAGTTTGGCCATGGCAGCTTCCTGCAGGAAACAAAGAGGCGGAGTGACGCCGCTTTTCCAGGAAGTAGCCTGAAGCTGAAGCCAGGCGTGAGTTCGTACCTTTGTGAAGGGTTTCTTGGAGTCCCGAAGAAGAGCCGCCTTCCAGGTGAGCAGGCGGGCGCTCTCCAGGGCCATGCCCATGTCGGCCAGCTTGAACTGGGCAGAGCAGAGACGGAGCATTTAAAAAAGCTTCCTTTAGGTTTTTGTGTTTCAACAAAAATATCCGAAAAAAAAACCAAACAAAACCCAACAAGTCCTAAACCAGACGACATTTCCTTTGATGATTTGAGTTTGTTTGTGAACGTTTTCTATAAAAACTAACCAACACATTTAAAACAATCAGGATTTCCTATCAAATAGTTTTGTTTAATTTTTACTCCTTTTGTTGCAGTTTTATCTGCAAAAGTGAACTTCAAAATGTGGAAATATTTTTACTTTCGTTGTTGAGCATAGATGGTAAATGGTGTTTACTGGTAAAGTGCTTTTCTACCTTCCTGGAAGGCCCAAGGCGCTTTAGTCACAGTCTGTTCACACATTCACGCACTGATGCCGGCTCCGCTGCCGAAACCTTCCATCAGAGGCAAAGTGGGAGTTCAGTGTCTTGCCCAAGGACACTTTGACACATGTGCAGGATAAGGAAATCAGGAACCAGAGACCGACCGCCCTACTGCTGCACCATGGCCGCCCCAAAACGCTACGAGGCTAATTTCACTGTGTCTCCTTGACCTTTGGAACTGAGGGCCTAAAACTCTGTTTTGGAACACTTCTGAATTGACCTCTGCATTTTCATTGTGAGACTACATCCTTGCTTGATATTTATTATTAGCGCACATTTAAAGGGTTTCAGTTGATAGAGGTTCATCACAGACCTCTCAGCTCCATCATGTGACCTTTTGTTGTGCTGTTGTACAGACAGCGGCTGTATTTCAGTCTGCCTGTGTGGCTTCAGCACCAGCAGTTTCTCTCCTAAGAGCACTGCTGTCCATTTGACACTTTTCCTGGAATTCTGTTTTTTCTCATCAATTTTCCTTATTGTGTTTGTGAAAAATAACAAGAGTTTTTTAGGAAAAGTTTGCTCCAGCAGGATTTCCGGTGTTCTGCTGGGCTGGAATCTGCTCACAGGTGGAGGCGAGTCTCTGAACTGTAACCGCAGCAGGCGGGACTTTCGCGGTGAACCGCAGAGTTTCTGCAATTTTTAGACAACACCTGGAAAAGTCATCCCAAAATCAAATAGTGATCGGTTTCCTGGTTGTTAGATTTCTAATAGCAAACAGCCCTGTTCAGCTCCGCCCCCACAGCGGGTCCTCCGCTCTGCTCTGCAGCTGTCTGACCAACGTTCATCTACCTCATCTTATTTATTAAAATAAAAGATCGCCTTTGTCCAAAAACTATAAATAAATGCCATATTCTCTCTTTGAAATGTCAATCAGAAAACATTCAAATAAGTTTATGTTTATTTTAGACAGAGTTTTTTACGCTGATCTCACAGCTGCACGGCAGCACGCCTTAGGGCGTCCGTTGGTTCCAAAGGGTTAAAGAGGTTTTTCATGGTTTAAACTACCGTAACTCTTCAACCGTTTATGCAATTAAGGTCATGTCAGCTAATTCTGTGATGGAGAATAAATCAGCTGATCCACGTTAACCGTGTACAGTGGGTACGGAAAGGATTCAGACCCCCTTTTTATATACATTTTATAAATAAATCTGCATCTCCGGTGACACCTCCGGCATTAAAGGGTTTGATTTCTTGTAAAGCTACGTTCCCACCGTCCTCAGCAACGCGTGTTCAAGCGACCATTTCCAATAAAAAGCCTTTGTAAACGGGCATTAATGTGTGTTTGGAATTTCCACGTTTGAAACTCTCACACTCATGCGTAGCTTTGCAAATTTCTATGACAGTTTTCAGGTTCTACATACAGAACACGGGACCACTACACACGTGTTAAACCAGGTTGAACTTTGACCATTCAGGGACTCGTGTTTGGTAGAAACGTATGGATAACGTCTCTCTCATTTCACTGAAATGCATTCAAAACCCCCCGTTTTTGAATGCATTTCAGTCACCCCCACTGTGTCTGTAACTTGAGTCTTAAAAATTCAGTGAATCGGGAGACGTTTGTCTGTCCGGAAGCCTCTTTATCAGAATGCAACACTGAGCAGATGAAGGTACAGCGGCGGCGTTTTAGGGCAGCTGTCACCTGAATGGCCTGCAGCTTTCCGATGGTTGCTCCGAAGGCCGTGCGTTTGTGGGCGTAGTCTGCGGCGCAGTCCAGAGAGGCCTGAGCAATGCCGAGAGCCTGAGCCGCAATACCGATCCGACCACTGTCCAAGGTTTGCTGCGGGACAGAGAACATGGTACAAACGGTTTCCACAGCAACCATCAGGCGTGCTGAGAGGACGCTCTGAGTTACCATGGCGATCTTGAATCCGGCTCCTCGAGGACCGAGCATGCTGTCCAGTGGTATCCTGCACTCCTCCAGGATGATGTTGGCCGTGGACGAGGCTCGGATTCCCAGCTTGTCCTCCTTCTTCCCCAGAGACAGTCCGGGGTGCGGCATGGGGACCAGGAAGGCGCTGATGCCCTGCAGAGGAGAGGAAGCAGTCAGACCGAACAGAAGCCTCTGAGGAGCGCCGGCATGGTGGGCGTGCCTTGTGCTTTAGCTTCTTGTCTGTGGTGGCGAACACCACGGTGGCGGAGGCGTCCCAGCTGTTGGTGATCCAGGCTTTGGTCCCGTTCAGCACCCACTCATCCCCCTCCTGCCACGCCGTGGTGGAGGCTGCACCGGCGTCGCTGCCATTACCTGCAGTTCAGAACGCCATCACCACTTCGCCTCCGGGAAAAAAAAAAACACAGGGCGGGAGGGGCTGCCGCTACCTGGCTCGCTGAGAGCGAAGCAGCCCACCTTCTCTCCGGTGGTGAACGGCATGATCCACTTCTGCTTCTGCTCCTCGGTGCCGAACTTCAGGATGGGCCCGATGTAGAGAGACTGGAAGACAGAGACAGAAGCTGCGTCAGAGCGCCACCTAGTGCAGGAGCTCGGTGCTGACGGACGGCACCCACGTTGTTCACAGACACCACCACCCCCGTGCTGGCACAGCCTCTGCTGATCTCCTCCACCGCCACGCTGTATGCCAGGTAGTCCATTCCGGCTCCGCCCAGCTCCTCCGGCACCTCCATGGCCATCACACCCATCGCCCCCAACTCTTTGATCTGGACGACATTCACAGCAGAGTTCGAACCCGCAGGTTCCAGTTCCGACCTTCAGCTCTGAAAAGTGGGAGGAGCTTCCAAGTTGTACCTGCTGGGCCGGGAAGGTGTGCTCTCGGTCCAGCTTGGAGGCGACGGGGATCAGCTCTCTGTCTGCAAAGTCCCGGCAGGTCTGTCTCAGCAGCTGATGCGTCTCCGGTAACTCCGCCAGCTGGGACAGAGTCCGAGAGCCGGCCAGACACAGAGCCACAGCTGAGAACACAAACAGCAAAACCTGGGACTCAATACAGCTTGGGAACCCCAAAAGTTTCTGATCCCCTTCAGCGTTTCCAGGTGAAACCTCATTGGAGCGACTGAACTGCTGCTGGTCGTTCCCTGTGATGGTTCAGCACTTTGTTTGTGATGAGAGCAGCTGAACATCCTTCAGTTCAGAAACAGACTGAAGTCTTTGGCGTCACGTCTGATTATAAACCAGAACGTTCTGTCCTAAAGAAACCAACAATATTGTTTCAACTGTGAGGCACGGTGGTGGACTGCTCATCATTTGAGGCTGGTGGCTAAAAGAAAACAGATGAACTGAAATGACAAGGCAGACCGTAAACGGTGTATACTTGCACAGCACTTTCTACCTTGTTAGAAGACCCAGAGCGCTTTACGGTCACGGTCCCATTGACCCATTCACACACATTCACACATGGCTCTGCTGCCGAACACTGTAACCACCAGGAGCAATGTGGAGTCCAGTGTCTTGCTCAAGGACACACATGGGCACAAAGGGCAGGAATCGAACGCGCAATCTTCCAACTAGAGGTTGTCCGCTCAACCTCAGCACCATGACTGCGCCAATCAACAACAAACCTTTAATTTTTCCAAAAAAATCATTTTAGCTGCTTTGAAATAATCCAAAATGCGGATAATTCATAAAATAATTACAATTTTCTTTGAAGTTTAAGATCAGATTAAAATCCCACTGCGATCATCTTCTGATCTGTCTTCAAAGTGTTCCCGGTGGTCTTTTCATTACAATTAAATATAAATCTAAAAACCTGTCGTTTTTTACATCTTTCTACAGAACAGCAGGAGTTCATTAGAAATTCACCTCTGTGCTGTGAGCCGGACTGCTGAGCCGAAGCAACCCCGTCCCCACTTCCCGTCCTCCACAACCACAGCCCCTCACAATCACGACCTAACATCAGCGGTGCAACAAAAACGGTGAGCAATATTAGAGCTGTCCAGCCGTCCAGTTCTGATCCAGATTCCAGCTCAGACGACAAAAACAAAGACGTTGGATCTGTTTGTCTGCAGGTGGATTCATCAGCCTATTATCTACGTCACAAATACGATCCTTTTTAAACGTCTTTTTTTTGGTCTGCTCCTGATTCACAACTATTTGGATAAAGAAATACTCAGAAACGCAATTTTAACCTTAATTTTTTTTTTTAAATGCCCGCTAACGTGAGAAACCGCCTAAAAAATTGAATGGGTCTTAAGTTGAACAAAGTTAATTTCTTCTGCTGTCAGCAGGAAAGAGTTTCTGTTGTACCGACTGTCTCTGAACGCATCCTTATGTAGGTGAAAAGTCACACTCCTCATCATCAGTCACCTTCATCTCCTAATCAATAACCCGAACGCTGATTGACTCAGGTTTGATTTCCAGATTATCCATGCCTTTATTCCGAATCGGAACCGGAAACAGCTAAAGCCGCTAACCAGCTAGTTCTGAGTAAGTTAGCAGTAACCCGCCGCCGTGCGGGTTCCTAACCCGCAGCGACATCACGCAGCAGGTTATCTCCATGGTAACGGGTTAAACATCTGAGCAGAAGATGACAGCAGCAGTTTTCATCTCCTCACCTCTTCTAGCTCGGAAAAGCGCCGACATTTTTCCTTCTGCGCCAAGAATGAAGCACGCCGCTGCGTTCAGGTGCTGTCGGAACTTGCGTGTTTCAGCGTCAGTCATCCAGGTAACTCCGTGGTGGCCGGTTTAAACAAAACTAACAAAGTTAAAGTTCAGGTGTAGAACTGTCACGGCCTGGTTTATTTTATCTTTATTTTCATTCAAAGCGATTTTTACATGAAAGACACACATTTCACTCATGAAAGTGAAAAATTCCGTGGTTTGTGAAGTGTTATGAAATAGACAGATCACGTGATTACGTGTTGCATTTACTGTACCTCGGTCAGAAGAAACAAAAACTTGACTTTACGTGGTCGGAATTTACTGTATGAAAACTTGTAGTTTATGTGTTAGGAAAGAATCCGTTTTTTAAATTCAGAGTTGTTTCAAATCTTTTTCGCTCTGTAAATTTACTGGATGTTTTTGTCTGAGACTTGAAGTCTGAGGCTAGAAACACTTTTGATGATCATTTTCGACAGTTATTTACTCATAAGTTTGCACTTTCTGTGTTTCACAGGGCAGGTGGATTCATTAAAATTAAAAGATTTTTATTGAGAATTTGATGTGTTTTTACTCCAGTCTGATTTTGTGTGAATGTGTTCATTTTAGATTCTCTTAATTGTGCAATCTCTAAACTAAAATAAATGCTGATCCTTTTAGTTCTGTTTGTAACTATCTTTTTTTTTAAATTCTGGTTGCAAATAAAGTTTACTTTTCATGTGATGTTGATGCAAAATCTGCTGGAATAAATGTGAAAAAGTTTATTGTCTTCTTTTTTTTCTGGAGACCAAAGGTGAAGATCAAGGTCAAGATGTGAACTGTATTGTTTTTTCTTCTCTTTTTGAATTTAGATAAACATTAAAATAAAATGGCATGATTTGCATTTGTACTTTTTGATCAGTTTTGTGACTTCATCATAGCTTAAATGATGATGCTGTGAACTCCCAAATACTCGCAGGGTTGTGTCTGCAGAAAAGAGGATCCAGTGAAGGTTCAGGTTTTTCACAACATGTTTATTTTTAGCACCATAAAAAGTCACTTGAAGTTGTCCAGTGTTTGCTCTTATGTTGTCTTTCCTCGGGGATGGAGCAGTGATGGGGGGGTTCCAGGAGAGGACGGGGAGGGGGCATCATTTAGAGAGATAAAAAGCTGAGAGGGCTGCGTCAGCAGGCGGTCAGCGGGAGGCGATCACTTGCTGGCGGTGGTGAAGGTGAAGCAGCCTCTCTGGTGGAACTGCATGTCCCTGATGCGGCGCATGGACTGGATCTGAGGCTGGAAGGCGCAGAAGTCGTTGTAGTGCCTGTAGTCGCCGCACTCGAACAGGTACTGGTAACCTCTGTAACCGGGGTACTGGTAACCCACCCACCTGAGGGAGACACGCCCACTGTTACTGAGGGTCTCACTCACCTGGAACAGCCCACAGTTTGGGATAAATGTTCTGAAGGACCTGATTGGTGCAAGAACTTTGTGGTTTCAGTTCAGCCCTGGTCTAGACCCCACCCGCCACTCCTTCTCCAGTCGTGAGGATCACCTGATCAGGTGTTTTCAGTCACAACCTGGAATCACCTGATCTTGGTTCTCATCTTGGGCTGGGGTCAGGACTCCTGGGGTCCAGCGTCATCAGGACCAGGTCCTGGAAGCGAAGGAGCTCTGGAGGTCTAACCCAGCTTCAGAGAGGAGAACCATCAGGAAGTTACGGTCTTTAGGAGTCTGTCAGAGGTTCAGGGAGCTCAAAGTTTTGAGTTCTTCTAAGTTTTGAAGTAGGTTTTCATGGCAGAATGTAAATGCTTCCATCAGTTATTAGGATTTTAGAGATCTTCCTGGAATGACTCCTCAGTGCGATCAGACTAAAACATCTCCCATGATGGGAAACTCTAACGTCCCTTCAGTCTGGGCCACAGCTTTGCTTGGCTCTGAACCATCCTTGGGTTTTACTTGAGATTCAGGGGAGTATCTGCAGGCTGGAAGTCCTGCTGGTGGACTAAACCATCTCCCAGGAGATCCCAGAGGTCATGATTGAGGACCTGGAAGGATTTCTGTCTTTGAAGGAGATGCAGAGGTCTTTGTAAAAGACCTTGGGGATGTTCTACGCAGACTGATGGGAGTACAGAAGATGGTTCAGCAGGTGAACCATCACCTGCAGAAGACCACATTGACCATCTGTGTTGGTGTTTGAACAGCTGAATATTTTCAGCTGTCAGAAGTTTCTCGATGGCCTTTGGGGCTTGTCCGGGTGTGAAAAGCTGTGGAGTATGAATCTGTGTTTGACTCTGAGGTGTGTTCATGTGGCGGTGAGTCAACGTGTGCACTCACGCTCCTCCTGGCACCCTCACGCTGCCCACTCTGTCGCAGAAGCCGTGCGCCCACAGGGTAGGCACGTCATCCTCCTGGATCTCCATCTTGTTACCCTTGAAGTCGGAGTGCTCGAACAGGCAGATCTTGTGCTCCATGCTGTCCTGCAATGAGGAAGCAGTTGCTCAGCTTATGAATCATTTCTTCTTTTGCTGGCTCAGAGCCTGCAGGTGGCAGTGTTGTTCTCCAGCAGGAGCAGGTGGTTTCAGTCAAACTGCAGCAGGTTTTTTGACAGCTGTTTTTTGGGGTCTTCTTCTGAAGTTTTGGAAGCTGGAGAGCGTTTTCTCCATCATGGAAACGGTCTGCTCTGCTGCTGAAGGTGAGCGCTGTGATGGACTCACCATACGGATGGGCCTGAGGGACATGAGGCAGTCACTGCGGTAGGAGTTGCTCCAGGTATCCCAGCGAGGATACTCTCCCTTCTCCAGGATGAACATCTCCCCACGGAAGTTAGTCTGCTCAAAGGCAACAAAGCTGCAGGAGGCATGGCAGGAGAGAGGCATTAGGTGGAGACCGTTGCCATGGAAACGGAGCAGAGGCTGAGCTTGCTTGTCCACTTACGGGCCGCACTCCACAATCAGACTACGCACTCTGTCCATGCCACGGTCACACACGTTCATGCACTCGTTCTGCACCTCCATCATCCTGCCCTGGAAGTTCTCCTGGTCGAACAGCATAATCTGCAGACAGGAAGCGGAGCGGGGAAGAGACTCCAAAATGTTCTCATCTTAGATGGAAGCAGGGAAACATTTAGGCCGACAAATGACAGAACATCCAAAACAACAAGATGTTCCTTCATTCACAAAAATGACATCTGGCTTTTATTTTACAAAGAAAAAGCCTTTTTTTGGGCACCGTTAGAATTCCATATCTGAAGAATTCCTACCAATTGAACAGGATCCGTTATATTTGCGGTTTGTTCTAAACCCTTCATTAAAAAATTCCAAATTCTGAATTTTAAAATGTCGAATGAATGATCATGTAGATCAATTCTTTTTAGTTTAAACCTGAAAAAGTTCAAGGAATAAAAGTTTTTGTAATTCACAATATTCTCATGAAGACATCCTTAAAAATCATATTTAAAAACTGCATAAACTCAAAGACATTTTCTGTCAATCAGTTTGTTAAGCAATAAAAACTCAATCATTCATTCATTCTAAATGGAAATTCAAACTAAATATGTCAGAGTTCAAACCAATTCAACAAGAATAATATTTTGAAAAAAAAAAGATCGTTTTGGCTCCAAATTAGACTTTTTTTTAGACATTTTTAAGGGACACGTAAATGTATTGAACGCTGTTGGTCATTTGATGTTCTGAAGTCTGAAACAAACAGCTTTCTTTAAAATAAAATCTGCTTTAACTTTCACAAGTTTTTTGGTCAAACTGAGTAAATAATTGAATTTCTTTATGAAATATTTTTGAATTTTTGCCTTTTTTTGTTCAAATTGTTCTGCTATCAAAAATTCTTTTTAATGAATCTTCATCAGTTACTGAATTTCACAGTAAAAGGGAAATACTGTTCAGTTCTGGGATAGATTCAGCTGTCAGGGTTTTTGGGTTTTTTTGCATCTTTCTGGACTTCTTGCTGCAGAACTTTTTTTTTAAGTCTCTAAAACGCAGCATTAAAACAAATCTTTTCACAGTAAAGTGTTTCTAACATGGGAACAAACATTGGGTTTCTCCTTAACTGGTTCAGAAGCTTCTAGCTGCGTCCAGTTCATGAGAGTTGGACTTGTTTGACCAGCGGTCAGCTGTGAACTTCCTGTCTGGACTGAAGGGAGCAGTCTTCACTCACTCTGTAGGATCCCATGCCGGGGTCTCCAGTCTTGGTGGCCTTGCTGGTGGCGGCTGGAGCGGGGGCCCCCTTGTCCTTGGCATCAGTGCCCTGGCTGGAGGCGGACTTGGCGGTCTGGGACATGGTGAGGGGCTTCAGGAGAGTCTGGGTCAGAGACAGAGGAGTGAGCGGATCGTTCCTTGTTTGAAGGAGGTGGGGTGGGGGGGTTGTGCGTGTTTGGGGGCCGGACTTGCCCGGGATGCGGGGGCCCCGGCGGTGTGGGTGTCCTTACCTGCGTCAGTACAGCTTGCAGTGCCGTGAGAGGAGGCTGGCTCGTGCTGGTCCCGTCAGCGCTCGGTGCAGGCTTTTATACGCTGGCAAAGACCAGACGAGGGGGCTCCCTTCACAATGAAAAGCCTCTCGTCATCACAGTTGGTCTGTGCCAAAGCTGTGTGTGTGTGTGTGTGTTTGTGTGTGTGTGTGTCATCGCATGGCCTGGAAAGGCTGCCCCCCCCCCGCCGCCGGTCTGCCTGTAAGCATTTCAGAGTCAAAGGAAAACACTGAGCCAGGCGTTTTCCCGCGCTGCCGGGCCTTTGAGCTGCAGCTGCGTCCACACGAGGAATGCAAAGGACACAAAGAGGCCGTCCACTCCTCCACAGGCTCACAGACAGCAGCCGCTTTCTGTATGATTTACCACAAACTCTTTTAAAACAGCATCTCTGGGAAGTTGAAGAACAAACTCAGAGGACACACCGAGAAACCAGATATGAAGGTTTCCATGACAACCACAGTGGATGATAAGACGACTGCATCTCAGATTTGACAGAAATGAGGACGATCCTTCACTGATGCTGCAGGCCACAAGACTTTCCCCAAATATTCACTTTTCTGTCCTTTTGATGCATTCCTGTACGCATATACTATCTGCTGGCTTCACTTTTTCAATGGTTGAAAAGAGTAAAAGTATCAAAAGTTTGCATTTTGAATCATACAACTTTATTAGCAACAAAATGACCAAACTTTACTATTCTGATCTATCAATGAAACCAAACCTTATTCTTTCTACTCTCTTTTTCTCATGAACATCCACCATCCATCCATTCATCCATCTTGAAAACCAGCTGAATCCCTGTCAGGGTCACAGGGTTGCTGGAGCCTATCCCAGCTTAACGTGTTCACCTTGAACACGTTAAAACCTAAGGGGAGAATTTAGAATCAACAGGTGTGTGTTCCAGTGTTTTTGTCTTTTGTGATTTCAGTTGCTAACATTTGTCTAGTTTTCTAACAGATGTTTCTGTGTTTTCCCTTTCTTTTCTTCAGACTCAGACCCCTCACCACCTTCAGCCTATTGAATTGGCTTGTTCTTTGGGTTTCTTTTTAACTTTTTGTTCAGAAAGAGCTTTCCTCTCCACTGTTGCCTTTTGCTTTCTCGACATGAGGATTACACTAAATACCCTTCATGCAATCTGTCATTTCTTATCTGCTGATATCAAATTAGGAGAATCTGGGTTTATTGGCATAATCTGGACTCAACTGGATTACAATAATCAGAAATAATAAATCTTCATGTTGCTGTTTTTTGTCTTTTGTCATGAACTGAGCTACTCCCATAAAAATTGTGTTTATGGTGTTTTAACCTGTTCTTTTGAAAAAATTCTGATGATGGAGGACATAAATAAAATTGTATTTCTTTATTGCAATCATTGTGAATAAGCAGTAGATGAAATAATGCAATTTCAAAAAGATTGTATTTGTGACGTCAAAAATATGCTGGGCGTGTCACAAACTCCTTAAAAACAGTTTTAAACATGTCCGTTGCGATGCGTGAACGTAAAACTTTTTAACACAGAAGCCTGGAACATGCATTGTTGCGCGTTGAAATGGACTTTTCATTAAAAGTGCTTACTTGAACACGAGGGTGGTGTGAACATAGATTATGACTGAGGATGTGAGGGGCTGTAATCTATCTTGAGAGTGTGTAAACAGAGAGCTCTCAGCAATGGGGAGAGGGTCAGGGTTCATCCACACCAAGAGTCCCTCCCTCAGAGGGGAATGTCTAATGAACTCCAGCCGCTCTGCAGAAATTGTTCTAGAAAACAACATGGGCTTTTAAGATTTTTGTCTAAAAAAGCTTAAATCATCATTAAATACCACTGGGAACGCTGTAAATATGGATCAAAAGATGATCAGAGTCGGTCTTTAAACGTTAATGAATTCCTGATTCTCCAGCTTTTCAGGTTAGCCACAGTTGAATATTCCAAAAATTCTGTCACTCTACAGACTAAATTTGAAAATGTAAAGAAAACTTGACATACATACTTTAAAATCTACTTCTGATACTTTTTTTATTTCAGAGTTTCTGTTGGTCCTGCGTCTGAACCTTCATCATGCTGCTGTGATCCTGACATCATCATCAGGCTTTAGAAGAGTTTGTCCTTCATGAACTCCGCCGCTGTGAACAGAACAGATCAGATCACTTTTTGGTGGTGAACCAAAGGTTGATGAGGGTGATTATTCAGGGATTATGTCAGATTAAATCTGGATTATGTCACCTCTGCTGTGATGATTTCCACGTGATGAAGATGGATTTTTTGGCGTGTGATACATGCAGATTAGGTGTGGACTAATCCTGCTCTGTAATCTAACTCCCTTTATGTGCCCTAAGGCTGCATATGAAAGTAAAATCCTTTTATGTGTTTTATTTTAACAAAAATGTGAATTTATTGAGAGTTCGTGTTTTTTTTTTCTATTTAAAAAAGTTGAGTCAATTTAGATGTTTTAACTTTAAATATGTGACAGTGAATATTTCAAACACCAAATCCAATTTTAGGACAGGATTGTTCTCAATAATCTAAAGATCATTTAGGTTTTTGCTGCTTTCTCCAAAACAGAGAAAAGAAAGGGATGTGTGGGGCTATTTTCTGATATGGATTGAAATAGATTTGGTCTTTCACCCAAGAATTTATTCAGTTTGGACAATTTTACAAAAAAATGGGACTTAATAGAATATAGGATCTTTTTAACTGTTTGTTTTTCTTTCATAAAACACAACATGACGATAAAGGTTCTCATTCATTCATGACACGTTGTCATGGAGTGAAGTCATGATTTTTAAGTTTCTTTAAATATTTGAAGTCCAGATGCCATGACTTAACTTCAAGCCTTATTTAAACACAGTTTTACAACAAACCGTTTATTTTGAATATAATATTAATTATTCTTTTAAAAAAAAAAGCTTAAACCCATGAAAACACAGTACGATCTCGATGATCTGCTGAGAACACAACAGATTTCTGAATCCTTCGACCTTGGCGGTCTTTCCTCTGCTCACACTGATGCTACTTTAAAGCTTTCACACTCATAAGGTTGGAACTCATCGAACTCACTCCAGCATCTATAGACAGCTCGCTTTTGAGCCATGATGGCTCTCATTCCACATCTCCTTCAGATAACCCATCAGGTTTGCAGAAGTTCAGGTTTTACTCTGGTAATTCACGCCTTTTCTCCTTTAGCTTCAGAGGTGTTTTGCATCCTGAAAGTCTTCAGGTTGATTCAAAAGCAGAGATGCTTCCAGGATCCATAGCTGTTGTGATGTCATCACTGAGGGCAGATCTGAAGATGGCCGAAACTCCTCTGGGCTCACAGGAAATGGAGCTATTGTCTAGGAATTTGAGCTGCCTGTATGAGCGTTTCCTCTCTCCTGTTTACAAGAGTTTGATTATGTAAGCCGTCTCTAACACACAAACAAACATGAACGCTGCAGCCTCTTGGTTAAACCTTCTCACAGGACCAGGTAGTTTCATCTGTTTTTCTGACGTTTTTCTGCATGAAACAAGGTCATCACAAAGAGAAAAAATCTTTTGTGAAAACGAGACGTTTTTCATGAACCAGAGCAGAGAAGCTGGAATATTAGTGGCTGCACCTTTGAAACAGCAAACGGGATTAGAGCAGCGTCGGACGGATGAACAGACAGTTTATTCCTCTCCATCCCTGAGGCACAGCTGTCACAGACGCTGCAGACGCTGCAGACGCTGCTGCACAGAGTCAGGCACTAAAAGAGACTCTGAAGTCACAGTAAGATTCCAAATGGTGACCCGTGTGGAGCTGTTGTGAGCACTGATTTTCATGAAAGTGTCCTGGGCGTTACATTTGTCCGTCATAAAGGCATTTTCAGCTCTGTGTGTCCGGATGAAGCCTCTTGAGGACCAGGAGGAGGAGTGATGTTATGATGATGTGTCAGCTTTGCTTTGTGTCCAAAAACCTCGTTTTCTAAGTTTCTGTTGAACGTGGAAACGATGGTTCATATAAAACCACATTGCTGTTTTCATGTTGGAAGCTGATGAGCACGTGCAGAAGTTCTCTTTATTCTTGGTTTTTAAAAGACCCACTCACTTGAAAATCATGTTTTTGGTGTTTCTAACATGTTCTTCTGACATTTTCCTGATGGTGGAGGACATGTATGAAGAAAATGAAGATTTAACGTCATTTCTGTGTATTTCCTTATTCAAATCGTTGTGAATCCAGCGCAGATGAAAAAATGCATTTCGGAAAAAAATCCTATTTGTGACCCCAAAACATGGGGAGCGGAGGCGGGGCGGAGCCAAAAGCTCGATGCTCCCCCCATATCTGAGTCATTCACCTGCAGACGAACAGATCCATGAACATCTTTGTTTTCCTCGTCTCAGCTGGAATCTGGATCAGAACTGGATGGCTGGACAGCTCACCATTTTTTGAAATCTTTGAAATAAATTAAATACGGATCAGAGTGGGACTCTAAACTTAAAGATACTAGTTGGTTTTAGGGACATATTATTGAACATTTTGTCCATCTCTATTTATGTCAAGTTGTCCAGGAAGCTCTTGTTGCATCGTTCCTGTTTTACGCCAGATCATTTCAGAATATTTGAGTGCTGGTTCTAGAACTGAAAAGAGAACGGCTGCAAGGTGGCGGGGTTTCTATTTGATCTCTGAAGTGCGGTGGAGGGGTGTTTTTTTCACAAATCTCAGCTGTGGCACAGAGATGGAACAATTAGGGGCAGCCATGGTACAACGGTTGACCTCTGACATACGGGCCGGCAAGGTGGGAATCGAACCTGCATTTTTCTGATCAAAGCGTCCTTGGGCAAGACACTGAACCCACATTGCCTCTGGTGGAAGGTTGGCACCAGTGTTCAGCAGCAGAGCCGCCATCAGTGTGTGAATGGGACTGTGACGATAAAGCGCTGTTAAGTAAACGCCATTCACCATTTAACCTCTGATCACAGGTTTGATCCCGCTGTGGTCACCCATATGTGTGTTATTGTCTTTGGGCATGACGCTGGACACTGTAATCACCCCTGTTTCCTCCAGACTTTTTGTCTTCATTAGGAAGAATAACGTGCTGCAAGTTTACCTTTTAATGGCTCAGTTTCCCCGTTTGCTGCCGTCACCACGGCAACATCACATGATGGGTGGAGCCATGACTTCCATCTGTTATACGTATTTCGGACCTGACGAGCTGTTTCATGTTTGGGGAGGGGTGGGTGAGTGTAGGGAGGGGGGGTTGGAAGAAAGGTAAAAAAAGGTGACAACATTCAGAGGCTTTGAGTTACCCCCCACCCCCATGTTGCTGTTAGACCATTGACTGGCCCTGTGAAGTGGAGCGAGTGAGTATGATGTCATCTATAGAAAATGGTTTACTTCTGACTCCGACCAAATTAAGTCAATTCAGTCGCCGTTTTTTCACGATACAGACGCCGCCATGTTGGAACCAGATGATGTAAGATTGATCTGAGTCTGTCTGAGTCAACGCTTCTATTTTGGCTTCTTGGAGACAGCAGGTACTTCCTGTTTGGGACATCAGAGGGGAGGGGTCACTCAGTCCAGTTCTCATTTACTGTCAATGCCATATAAGTTCTTATTTGGCACCACAACGACAGCGGGAGTCAAGATTGTCTCAGTATATGTTTTCTTATCTTCTTAGCAAACTGTGTTTGCAGTTGCCCCGCCCACATTGTTCGTTTGATGACCTCAGAGAGCGTAAGCATGAGTTTACCTTGGGAGACGCTTTGTCAACATTTTAGTTCAACAGATTAGGCTTGAGCATTGTTGGATGAGGGAGTCAACAGGAAGTGGTGATAGAAAAGTGGAAAAATGGAGCAGGCAAAAGTGCATTAGGACAACCATGACAAACAAGACGTGTCCATCAGTAAAACAAAAACAGTTTCCATCTTTTTCTGAGCGGCTGTGGTCATGGCATCTGGTTGGGGGTGGAGTCAGGCTTTGACACGCCCCTTTTTGAAGTAAGGGTTGTTGAAAAGGCTGGAAGTGGTTTTCAGATGGATCGTCTCTTAAAATGTCAGAATGTGAGATTTGATGTTTTTATTTCCATGTTCTGATGTTTTGGGTCAGGAACCTCATCGCGTTTTCCCGTGTGGTTATGAGCTGGCGCTGCCTCTCCTCTCCTCTCTCTTATATTCCAGCGCCCCTGTGCCCCCCACCCCGGTGATAATGTGGTGTCTGCACTTCTGCCCCTCCACAGATTAACACTGCTTTTGTCAGGGGGAGGACAAAGATGGACAGAGCAAAAAAAGGCCCCTCCCTGCTGCTGAGCCGGGGCTTTCAGCGTGGCCCCCTGCCAGGGGAGGCTTTATAAGGGTGGGGGCGCGTGGCTCCTCTCACTCTCACGGCAGGACAACCTGAGGGCATCAATGCGAGGTGAGTCCCCGTCCCTCGGCCGGACAGCGAGCGGTCGGGGCGGCGCAGCCGGGGTAGAACAACCCCCTGGCTCTGACATATCTGTACTCAAACGCCCCGTCCCCCCACCACCCCCACCCCCAAACAAACACCAGGAGAGGAGATGGTGGAAAACTGATGAGATAAACCGGATGGAAGCAGCCAAAGGAATCCTGACAAAGAGTCGGCATCTCCATGGAAACATTAGAAATGTTATTTTGGGAGTTATATCTGGGATTGTTCCATCGGGGGGGGGGGTTGCAGCACTCAAACACTGATGCTGACCCCCACGACTGACCTTTGTAGAGCAGCATGAGCTGTGCTGCTCGGCTGTTTGGGTTTTGCAGACTTTGTCTTGAGAGTCGTGTCCTCAGCTCCCTGCTCTCCTCTCTTCACAGACAACATGACTCACCATTGCACCAAGTTCTCCGGCCACTGGAAGGTGAGTCTCTCGGGCCGCCGCGTCCCCGGGGCGGCTGGCCTTCGGCAGCTGACCCTTCGCTCTGCGTCCACAGATAATCGTCTACGATGAGGAGTGTTTCCAGGGCCGCCACCACGAGTTCACTTCTGAGTGCTGCAACGTGATGGAGTTCGGCTTTGAGACGGTGCGCTCCCTGAGGGTGGAGAGCGGCGCGTGAGTCCATCCGCACACGGTAGCACTCGGCCGGTCAGGCCACGGCCCTCTTCCTAATGCCTCTGTCCTTGCTTTGTCCCAGCTGGGTGGGTTATGAGCACGCCTCCTACCAGGGGCAGCAGTTTATCCTGGAAAGGGGGGAGTACCCCCAGTGTGATGCCTTTGGGGGCAGCAACGCCTACCACATCGAGAGGATGACCTCCTTCAGACCCATCGCCTGTGCCGTGAGTCCCCTTAGGAAATGACAGATAGGACTTCACAGGTTCAAAACCCATCAGACTGGATTGTTTGCTCTGTGCCCCCCCCAGAACCACAGAGAGTGTCGGATGACTATCTACGAGCGTGAGAACTTCCTGGGCTGTAAGGGCGAGCTCAGTGACGATTACCCCTCCCTCCAGGCCATGGGATGGTGCAACAACGAGGTCGGCTCTCTCAGGATCCAATCTGGAGCGTGAGTCCCCCCTCCTCCTCCACCCAGCTGCTCTTCATCCTCCCCTCCCTCATCCTCTGACTTTCCCTCTGTCTCTTTTCAGATTTGTGTGCTACCAGTACCCCGGTTACCGTGGATACCAGTATATCATGGAGTGTGACCGTCACTGTGGAGAGTACAAACACTTCAGGGAGTTCGGGTCCCACTGCCAGACCCCTCAGATCCAGTCCATCCGCCGTATTCAGCAGTAACAGCTGACCCAGAACCCGTTCTCCCATATGACCCTTCACCCCTGACCCCCGCTGCCACCCAGTGCTGAATAAACTGTTTTTCTTAAACCTGACTGACCTCCACCGACATTTCTGCTTCTCTGAGGCTCCACGCCACGCTTTTCCTGGATCGCTCGTGTCCGCGGGTTTCCCGCCAATAAAGATTGGGCTGAAAATAAAGGGTGAAAAAAGTTGATGACACGTTCTTTTTCACAGGGGGCAAAACCAGCTCCTGCTTTGGCATTTTCCCTTCAAATCTACCAGAAAATATGATCAAAAATATAAGATATACAGTCAGGGTTTTTTTATTAGAAAAAAAGATTATGATTCTAATTTACGTGTGTGACACCTGGAAAAGGAAAAAGTAAGTCAATAATATTTTAGAAGATTAGAAACTTTATAAAAATAAAATTCAAAAAGTTAAGAAAAATGACATTTTCAATGTTATTGTTTAGCCAAATGTGTCTTTATTTGTCAATACATTTGGACTTCATATGTTTTTTTTTTAAATAGCATGTATTTTTGGACAAATACTAAATAAAACAAGTTTTATGTTTCTGTCCAAAAGTACAACAGAAGAATTTCTATTATTTTCAGTTGATTGGTGACACAGTGATGCGCGTATTGCCTTAGACCTTCCTTTAAAATATCTGATTTCACAGAAACAGCTGATTTGGGGTTTTTATAAAAAAGTCAACATTAGCATTTTTTTCAGGAACTGTGAAGTTTTACAGTTTGACTATTTTTTCTGTTTCTCACTTTGTCTGAAGTGCTTCAAAACTCTAAAACTAAAAATACAAGCAAACAAATATAAAAATAAGAGTTCAATATTTATTTACTGAAATTATAACAGACTTCAGCACATAAAGATTATAACAAAAAATTCACTTGTGAGCATGTCATTGAAAACCTTTGCTCTTAAAGCCAACGTCAAAACGACTATTGTATAATAATTTGAAAACGCGTTTGTGTGGAGTTTGTTGATTGGTTGAAAGCCCTCTGCAGCTCACGCGCATGTTGTTTTGTTTTGTGCAGACGCTGTTCGCTGTCAGCCTGTCAGAGCTTAGTTTCACCTTCTGCTCACAGAGTTGATTCTAATTTCTCACACTTTCTGACTCCTGAAAAGCAAACTGAGGACATTTCAAGACACAAATGAGAGACTCATTTGACAACAGCAAACCACTTCCTTTGTAAAAATGGTTCAATTGTTCAGACAAACATGGGAAGTTTAACGTCTTACTCCGATTATCTTCTGATGTATTTTCAAAGCATTCCCAGTGGTCTTTTTATTATGATCGTGACGTTTTTAGCCAAACTCTAAAACCTGTGTCCACATGGTTTCTGCAGAGCGGCAGGAGTTCCTTAGAAATTCACCTCTGACTTCTGGGTGAGACAGTAAGAGCAACTCCACACCTCTTACTGTCACCCATGGCTGAGAGCTCTCTGTTTACACACTCTCCTGTTAGCTGACTGCCCCTCACACAACCTAACATTACCGATACATCAAAAATGGTGAGCAGTATCAGAACTATCCAGCCGTTCAGTTGGGAATCCCAATTTCAGCTCAGACGAGGAAAACAAAGACGTTTATGGATCTATTTGTCTGCGAGTGGATGCATCTGAATGGAGAGGAGCCGGGAGCTTGTGACTTCATTCATTCATTTTCCAATCCGCTTTATCCCTTTCGGGGTCACGGGGTTGCTGGAGCCTAACCCGGCTACTCATGGGCGAAGGCAGGGGACACCCCTGGACTGGTCGCCAGTCTGTCGCAGGGGCCACAAACACACACCCATACACACTCACATGCACACCTAGGGACAATTTACAGTAACCAATTAACCTATGAAGCATATTTTTGACATCACAAATACGACACCAAAAACATGATTTTCATCAGAGTGGGTCTTTAAGAACTGAAGTTTGTGTTTTACATGTGGTACTTGTCAGGACCTGTCTGCAATGGGACCATAGGCGTTAGCTACAAGCAGCATGGCTCCTCCTCCTCCAACACCTTAAGGTGGGCGTTTACACAAGGTACCAGTTCTTCTTCTTCTTTTGACTTTTTCCTTCAAGGTTCACTTCAGCAAATCGACTTCCTCCATCTGAACCTGTGCCTCGACCAATCCGGTATGGATGTCACAGGTCTATTTTGCATGTTGGGTTTGTCAAAGATTTTTCGTCGGATGCTCTTCCTGACACAACCCTCTGTGTTTATCCGGGCTCGGGACTGGCTGCATTGCAGGCCACCAGTTATTTTTTAAATGAGTTTCAACCCAGAAGTCAGTGTTAGCCCCTTTAGTAGAAGCTTAGTCCTTAATAAAATGAGCAAAAAAAAAAACTGAGACGACGTGTGAGGAAACTTTACATGGATGACACAAAACATGAGCACAAAGAGTTGGTGAATTTATGCATTTTTCCTCATTTTTGTTTCTCTACTGATTCACAGTCTGTTGCAGTTCAGTAAGATCCAGCTCAAACTTGTTTTGCACTTCTCACTTTTTGACTCACAACTGCATAAAGACCTATTTCAAACACCCCTGAGAAAAGATTTGATTTTATGTTGAAAATGTCAAAATGTCCAGCTCAGGGCAGAAGATGAAGGTTTTTAAAGGTTTCTGGACATTTCTTAAACCAGGACCTAGGACTTTCTCTCAGGACCCAGCGGTCCTGAGAGAAGTGTCTTTTGCCAATGAGAGGATGAATATAGGAGGGCGGGGGTCACATTTTATTTGTTTGTCTTTTTTTGTATATTTATTTATGTAAACACTTCAATATGTTGAAATTTGTGGTATACAACACTCTTGTCAGCACAGGATCACCAGAACTGAACAATGGAAGATTGCAAAAACGTTGTCTGGTTTGATGAGTCTCCATTTCTGCTGCCGCTTTCAGATGGTAGGGTCAGAATTTGGCATCAACACGAAAGCATGGATCCATCCTGACTTATATCAACGGTTTAGGCTGGTGTAATGATGTGGGGGATGTTTTCTTTGACCCCCTGAGCACCAGCTTATCATGGTTATAACACCAAAGCCTACCTGAGTATTGTTACTGTCCATCCCTTTATGACCACAGGGTACCATCTTCCAGCTACTTCCAGCAGGATGGGGCTCCATGTCATAAAGCTGGAATCATCTCAGACTGGTTTCTTGAACGTGATGATGAGTTCACTGGACTCAAACGACCTCCACAGTCACCAGATCTCAATCCCAAAGATCACCTTTGGGATGTGGTGGAATGGAAGATCGGCATCATGGATGTGCAGCCGACAAATCTGCAGCAACTGTGTGACGCTGTCATGTCAGTATGGACCAAACTCTCTGAGGAATGTTTGCAGTACCTTGTTGAATCTACAGCATCAAGGATGAAGGCAGTTCTGCAGGCAAAAGGGGGTCCGACCCCGTACAAGCTTGAAGGACCTGATAAAGTGGCTGGTGAGTGTATGCATTTGAATGTATGTTTGCAGGACATTTGTAAACTTGATGTTAATTTTGTTTCTGTGTAAACTGTATCCTTGATTTTTTTAGATGGGCTTCAATATGTATAATGTTTCAGCCCAATCTTTTTGGTTCATGTTTGAAAATAGTACACATGCATTCAGAATCAAACTTCAGAGACTGTGTTCTACTCCTCATCTGAAATATAACATGCTTAACTTCACTTTCAAGTTCAATTCATAATATTTTAATAGGTTTTAATGGCTTATGAAGATCTCTTGAACATCAAATTAAACAGCCATGGATGAATTATCAAAGCTTCTGAAGACGCAGAGAAAATACATCAACCTCCAAAAATCCAGATGTTTTATAGTATTTTTCCTTCTTTAAAAACCTGCAGGCGTTCAGTCAGATGAGGCGGATTCGATATTGAACCTGAAAGGCTGTTTTCTGTTTGTGCGTCTGCAGGTGGTGGACCTCTGCGGCGGTGGAGCAGTACTGCAGCCGGCCAGGCGGGGGCGCTGCGCGCCTGCTAGAGCCCGCGTCCCGTTGGGTAAATCTGACAGAAAACGTTCTAATATGAATGTTGAAGGCGCTGCTTCGTGACTGTGCATATTCAGGAAGGAAAAGCGAACTTCTGGTTATGTTCTCTACTGTTATTCGGTCAATCATAGGGTCGTTTCTTCGAAGGTCGGAGTGAAAACCCCGAATACGGCGGGAGATTCTCCGTAGAGCCGCAACGTGAAGCAGGTTTTGGGTAGAAAACAGCCCAATGCCGCTCCGGCCTGAAGGAAGAGCCGCTCCGCGTTTTACCCGCCTCTCCCCGCCGCAGTTGAAGGAAGTCGAACCACAAAACCAGCGGTGCCGCCGTGCTGAAGAAAAAAAACAGAAAACACGCACGTGAATACTGGCTCGCGCTGATTGTGAACCGTATTACTACTGTGGGCAAACGAGCAGCTCGGTCGAAGGAAGCGGACACCAACGTCAGGCACCCGGGAAGGCAGCCCGCAGAAGCAGGGCTCCCCGAACACGACAGCCTGGCACGCAGGAACCGCACGGATTCGCTCCCGGATTTTGATTTAAATCCACATTTCTGAAGGGGGGGGGTTGGTAGCACGGTTCGGCGGTCCCACCGCCATAGACGAGCGGGAATCCGCGTCTGCTCGGTTCTTCAGGAAAAGTTGCAGAGGCGAACCACCGCTGTTCATCTCCCTCCGCCGTCCGCGTCACAGCCGTCCTCAGTCCGGAGCCCTGCGCTGGCTCTCCTCATGGGAAGCGCGCGCTCCCTCCTCCCCATCGAGCCCCGGACACCCCAGCGAGAAGCCATGGATTATGTGACCGGACGCTGCTGATGTTTTTCGGGCCCGCTGGACTGTCGAAGCCTGTTCCGCCGAAACGCGGCGACACTTCCCCATAGCGAGGCGGCAGCGGAGCCGTTAGCCTCCGCGTCAGCGCGCGGCTCGAGCCAGTCTGTCAGTGAGTGCTTACGGTTGGGACTGGCGGGGGGGCATTTTAGCACACCCTCGATTTAATGCGGTCATTTAAAAAGACACCCCCAAACCCCAAAGTTTTCGGTGTAAACTGCTCTAGTTGAACGTCACTTAGCCTCCTGGCTAGTGCGGTTCATTTAGCTAGCTAGCGTTAGGCTAACTAGCAGGCGAACCCAAATATCGACCGAGCCAGCGGGACCCGAGCCAGTCCGTGAGCGGACGAAATGGGATTGGGTTCTGATTAGTTAATCCCGCCGATTTGCCTGGATTGGATTTTGGTGCTAGAACCTCTCGAGGTGTTAATTTGCATCTTTTCCGGTCTGGTTGTATGGATGCGCGGACGCGGAACATCTCAGCCTGAACAGGAAGCCCGAACCGACGTCAGAACCAACCGACCCGGAGCTCGGATTTTATTTGAGCCACGAGTCCGGGCTCATGTTTCATCTGAGACCTGCACGCGTTCCTCTGTGCCAAAGCCCGCGCGAGACATTCGCATTTTTTAGTGCATAACCGAGGACTAGATTAAAGGCACACATCTGAGCCTCCCTTCCCCAAAACCCTTCTTTTACACCCCCGCCCCCGCCTGCTGGTTCGACACCAGTGGGACCAGACACACGTGTCCCAGTTCTGCTGCATCCGAGGCCCGGGAGGAGGCCGGCCCCCGCCTGCCATTTTTACTGAAAATACTGCTTTTTTTGTTTACATTTGACGGACCCCCTCCCACCTGAAACTCATGCCAAACTGGAGACGGACCAGTGCGTTTGGATTCATCAGTAGCAGGGACGCCCCCGGACACGCGGAGGACCTGACAGCTGTTTTCTGATCCACATCTCGGCGCGTGAAACGAGGAAGTCGCGGCCTCGCGCCCCCACAGTCAGCGCACGCTCCCCGCTCAGACTTCCGCAGCTCTGCGTTGAATGGGATTACAGAAGCGGTGATCTGCGGGCCCGAACACCGATTATCTGTGGATGAGCCCCCACCCCAGCCACTGTTCACGTGATGGTTGTTTGAGGCTCGGTTCCGGTCCTGGATGTTGGTCTGGTCCGCTGTGAGGACGCTGGTTTTTCTTAGTTCCTTAAAGTAAAAGGACCCCCCCCCCCAACACACACACCAGGCTGTTTAGTTGATTAGGACGCCCTCCCACATCTGAGTGGAAAGATGGCGGACCTGGAAGCGGTGCTCGCCGATGTCAGCTATCTGATGGCGATGGAGAAGAGCAAGTCTACCCCCGCGGCGCGAGCGAGCAAGAAGATCATCCTCCCGGAGCCCAGGTAAGCGCCCCCTCCCCGTTGTGTGCTGAGGCTTGTGCGAACGTTTCCTCCTTAAACCGCCATGAAAACAAGCTGCCCTCCACGTGACTGGCTCCACCTGTCACCTGCATGGAGGTGTGGGAACGCTGTCAGCGCTTCCCGGATGGGGAGGGGGGCGCTCCAGTGGTGCTGATGCAGCTTCATCCCGGTGGAAACGTGCCCCCCTCTCTGGCTGAAGCTCCTCTGATCTGAGTCAGACTCTGCTGCGGGCGATTGAACAGGATGTGGCTGAATTTGGATACCGTACATTTTTTTGGGGGGGGGTTGTGAACCTGTTGGCCCCCCCAGAGCTACAGAAATGACTGAGGCTGCAGCCTCGTGCAGCAGATCTTGATGCTGGCTGGGTTTGCAAAGGTGCTCACTCAGCAGAGGCTGAAGTTAACCCAGAGTAACCCCGGTCTTTCACTGCCCTGAGTTTTAGCTGGTGTCGTATCATCCGGATGCTGCGAATCATGGGGAATCATCCACAAAGCCACCTGTATTTACACACTCACAGCAGGAGCATCAGAGATTTTTGAACAGTGAAGCAGCTAAGTGTGGATGTTTGCTGTTGTTTTGTTTACTTCAGGCTTCGTGCCTGTAGATGTCGTGGACTCTTCAGGGTTTGAGACAGTTGTTTAAAGATACAGAAATGCAGCTGAAATGTTTCCTAAATTAACTTCCAGTTAAATTAGATCACTTTGTCAGAACTTCACTTCTAACTCCAAACTGAATCAATTTTACACTCAATTTTGTTTTAGTTTCTGCACTTTATGGCTGATGGGAATTAAACGTAGAATGTTGGTAAATCCCTTTGACAACAGTGAGCGTTTGAGAACATTTGTGCAGATGTTTGGAACATGTTCAGGTGTCTGATAGGAAGGTGAGAACTCAGAATGTCTCAGGACAGTTAGAAAGTCTTGCTGTAAAAACAGTTTAGCATTTGTTACACCTGCTGCAGTCCAGAAGGACGCAGCTTACATCCTCGTCCTGCTGAAGATGTCAGTCCTCTTCTGAAAGACTGGACTGGAGCAGATAGTGTTTCAAACATGGATTTTCCTTTCAGTCTTGACTTCTGTTCCAGATACGATTCTTGAAGAGTCCATGCTGGGATTTCTCCTTCTATTCTACATTCACACTGGGCTCAGAATTGCGTGTTCAAGCGACCATTTCAAATGAAAAGTCTGTAAATGCAAGTATATACACATTTCAGGCTTCCGCATTGAAAGCTCTCAGGTTCAGACGTCACTACTTGCGTTTCTGCAACTGTTTTCAGGCTTGACGTACAAAAAGCACAGCCAATGCACGCCAAAAGTTAAATCAGGTTGAACTTTGACCAGTCAGGGACTCGGATTTGGTAGTGATGTTTTCAAATCCAGAAGCGCCAACCGTTTGAAAAGTGAACCTGGAGGAAAAAAATTATAATTGCGGTTTGTTCCTGGCTGGAATTCTATGACACCAAGTCTTTCATGTATCGGAATAGAGCTGTGAAAGAAAAAACCTGGAGCAAGAATCACCAGATTTGCTTGACATTTCACACCAAGCCTCTTCCAACTGTGAGTATATGTGCTAGTATCGGGTAGCAACAGTCCGGTATGAAAGCCGTATGCTAAAAGGGCTCTAAAGCAGTGGTCCCCACCCTTGTGCTGTGGACTGGTACTGATCCATGGGACGGTTGGTACTGGACTGCAGAGAAAATAACTTGTTTTTTTGTTTTCTATGTAATCTGGTTTTGAAGGGAATTTTATTTTGGAAAACTGCTGGATTGTCCTCCACACTCGCTTGGTCACGTGTTGAGAATACATCCATGATTTTCTTAAAACAACTGAAGCTTTAAACAGCCTGCTTATATTTTACAGAAGACAAAGATAAACCTTACCCTCAAAAGTTGAAGGAAATTTGAGGGAAAAAATATCAGAGCCCACTTCAGCCTCACACAGCGTTCCATGAAAATCTTGTCTGACATTAAACAAGTGCATGGCCTGAAAAAGGTTGAGGACCACTGCTCTGAAGGATCCACCTGGAGTCAGACAGGTGTTTTACTTGATGATGAGCTCAGTGAGCTGCAGCTCATCCAAAAACCTGCTTTGATCAATCTAAATCCAGACTTTCTGAGTGAACTTTAAACCTGATTCAGGTCTGATCCATTCAGACCATCAGGCTGCTTTCATAGACCTTCACATTTATGCTGTGTTTTCATGACTCACACAGACTACAATGAAACACAAACGCACCAGCCATCAGACTCTGCTTTTGTTCCTGCCGTGTGGGCAGAAGGAAAAAACACAACAGTGAACATAAAGCAGCAAAAAACTGATTCAGTATCTTAAGGAGCAACTCGTGAGAACTGAAGCCTCAGACTTCATTAAATCTTTTAATGCTAAAATCAGGACCAGTTTAGAATGAACTTTAGAACTTTAAACTCATTTTTTGCACTGGTGTCTAACTTTCTTTGTATTGCAGCAGAACAAAAGCTGCACATTTTTAAATACATTGCATTAAACTACACAGAGTTTACAGTCACTTTTGATTCTTCTGTCCATTTTCAGGTGCTGAAGAGGGAAGAGGGGACACTTGAGCAGCACATTTATCCCAGCATGAAACATGTTTTTATAGATGCATTAAGCTTTTTCAACTCCAAATGCATTAGAACCAGTCACAAAAACTCTGTCAGCCATCGTCTTCCTACAGTCTTCACAATAAACCCAGTGCATTATGGTATGGACTTTATTTTATCTGAGCAGGAAACTGGTTAAGCCACATTGAGCTACACACACACACACCAAACTCAAATGCATACATATACTTCAATATATTATCAACAAAAAGTTCAAACTTTTTTTTTCTTCAAAAATCATCAGGCTCATCATACTTTTTCCTTCTTAAAGTCTGAATTTTTTTTTCTTCTGTCTTCTTCCCTCCCACTGAAATTGACATAGACCAAACTATTGAGTTATTTAAAGTCAGTAAAATAAGTCAAATCCAGCAGTTGCATAACCATAAACTCCATTTTCCAGACTTTCAAACTGCATTCTGGGCCTCTTTATTTTCTTTTATTTTCAATGTTCGCTCTGTGCTGTCAAAAGCTGAAATGTCACCATGTGGAATATTTCTCCCCAATGCAATAAGAGTAAAAAAACTAAAAGCAGTTCATTTTTTTTCACCTGAACCTGTTTCTGTAAAATGTTAAAGAAAATTAATTTGAGGAAAAAAGAGATTTGCTCTAAAAATATTTGAATCCACAGACCATATATGGACTTATGTTTAGCTGTCATCAAGTTTACCCTTCAAATTAAAAAAGAAAATAGTCCCTCTGTTTTTATTAATTCTCAAATGCAACAGCCACATTTCCACAATTAAAGCTCTTCTATCATACTCTCCTCACATTAGTTGAAGCAAACACCTATGTTCGTTTGTGAAGCAGCAGGTTTTTTTCCATGTGCCATCTACAAGTCAAAGCGCCACGGCTATGAGTCCACAGTGCAACCGTAGTAAAAACGGGTTCAGTAGGACCAAGTCTTTGGGTGTAGTCAGACGACACATTTGCTTCGTAAAGTGAACCAGAGTTCTTTCCCCAAACAAATGTTCAGTCTGAATTAGGGCTGGGTGATTTATCGATAAAATCGATTAATTCAAATTTTTTGTTTTAGATGATTTATTTTTGGAAAATCGAGATTTTATTGCCCCAGCTCTCTGCTTTCTTGGGCTTCTCTTGTTTGGAGTAGAGTCATCCCGTCTGTCTCTCGCAACGAGCGGCAGCAAGCAGAGGAGTTTCTTTTGCGAGGCTGAGGGGGGAAAAAAACAAGCTTGTTGAACAATATTTACAAGCGCACGCAACACGTAAAGCGCTCCCCACCTCCCCTCTCATAGCTTCCGTACACGTCTCTGTGTAGCATTTAGCTTAGGCTGGTGGAGCAGCAGGATGTGATCGTTTTTAACAGGATCCGAACAGAAATGGAGGATAAACCGACTGGACTCACAGTAGCAACAGGGAGTTTAATAAAAAAGTGTTAATTTGGAGACAGCGGTGTTGTTGCACACTTATACTTGAAAACTTTTATACTAGTAGATAAAGCATCATTAACACTTTGGTAGAAGCTGAGTGATCTTGCTGCAGATCAGCATCCACACGGTAAATGCAGCAGCTGATCATCGTACCTCCGGTTTTCATCTGAGACTGAACTTTGGCATTTTCTTTTACGAATGAAGAGCAGAATTCAGCTGAGAATAAAACTGCACACAGATGTGTGCATACTGCCGCAGGCTGTGCACACGAGAGATGCAGCTCTTATTGAGTGGCGGCGGGGCACTTCAATGTGGCACTTTGGTGATAGTGCTACACTGCCACATTCTCAGGGGGCCTCTCTGACAGAGAGGTGAGAGTCTGACTACAGCCAAATGAGAAAGCTTTTTCTTTCATGTTTACTTTCATTTTAAAAAATATTTAAAGAGATTTCAAGTCACACAGGAAGAAATGCTGTCGTCTGCGTATTATCTGACAATCCTGAACTGTCAGACTAAAGAAAGCAAAACAATATTTGTTCTAAGGTTTAAAGCTTAACCAACATTGACTAGTAGTCATTCGCTGCAGGCTGTAAGCAGTTAACTAGTTGGCAAAAACAACCTGCCATTGTGCTTCAATTGAGACTGAACTTTAAATTTGTCTTCAGGTTCACTATGAATTCAGCTGGGACAAAAGGGAACTGATTTTAAAATCATAAACTTTATTGGCAAATGAAAAACTGAGCAAGGACAGGCCAACAGTGTTCACAGTCCACTTAGTTCTCCAGAACACAAAAACCGGCTAAACAGCTTCTGAGTCTCTTTTCTTTGAAGACCATCTCCTGCCTATGCGGAGCCTCTCACTTTTGAGGATCAGCACTTCGATACGCAGAAGCCCAAAGCTCCATGAAGAAAACTGAGCTTCTGACGACCATCCGACATCCTCTCATTACTCCAGCCATGGGTCTAGCTGACCCACCCACTTTAACATGAGCCCCCACCATCAGTATATCCCTGACAGGAATGCATTCCAGATATTTCATAGAGGCAGTTAAAGCTTCCTGTTGCTAACGTTTGGAGATGCGATTCAACGATCCCTGTGTTAATAAGCTCACATCTTCTCAACAACAGTGAATTTTTTTTGCTTTTTCTGTTTCTATTGATTGCAGATGTGATTTTTTTTTTTTTGACCAGTCAATGCAAAACGCCAATGAAAAACAATTTATTTAAAATTCAGAAGAACTGCTTTTAGCAGCTACAGTTGTTTGTGTGTTTTTTTACTCTCAGCATGTTCTGAATTTGTTCAGGACTTGATGTTGGTCAGAATCTGGAGCTCAAAACGTTCCTCATGTGAGCAGATGGTGAGGTGAAACATCTCCATTTGGAGAAATTTATTCCTGTGATGGAACGTTATCAAAGTCTGGTTTTTAGAGATTAAAACAATGTTTTTTTTCTTCTTGGTTTTGTTCTTCACAGAAGCCAAAGTGTTTCCGCACAGACTTTAATATCTGAGGCTGACACAAACCTTTTCCACTTCTTCCCAGTGTGTTTTTTTATCAATCACGTTTGCATTTTGTATTAAAAATCATCACTTCCCTGCTGCACAAGCAGCTCAGATGTTTGTAGATCTTTTCAAATAGTTGAGTCAATCACGAATGAAACAAGTGTCACAATCCTGCAAATGTTATTTGGGAGATATTGGTTGTGTTACAGAAATGAATGTTTTTTTTTTCTCCTGGAACAAGCATCATCAGCATGAGTTTTGCTTCAGTGCAATCAGGTTTGGATGTCAGGTTCTCAGTCATTGGTGCTTAGATGTTGCTGAGGACTGCTCAGTTTTACACACTGCAAAGACGAGATTCTTGGCATAAAAGTTTAATGCTCTGATGAATGAAATTGATGGAGAAATAAACTGAAACTAAAAATGAGTTGCAGATTGGTCTAAAAGTACTTGACAATACCTAGCCTTCTTCTTTGATGGTGTAATATCATCCATTTAGTAATTTTCTAATAAACAGTCATTTGGATCAGTAATGAAAAACTGATTTGTAATGAGGAACACAGTTTTCCTGTCTGGATGCTTCTGTTTCTGCAGTTTAGTATTTTTTTAATTTCAAGTAGTTTAGAGCCTGTTGTTTCAAATAAGAAGTGATTGAAATCCCTTTAGAGCTCAATAGGTCAAAATAAAGCAGCAATTTGCTGATCAAAACTTTTATAGTCACCGTACAGAAGCAGGGAAGTTCAGCTCGGTGAGACAAGAGACCACATGTAGGAAGACATGTGAGACGGTGCCACAGTCTAAACAACAGTAAGACTTTTATTGTAGCTCATTGACACACTTCATGCAGCATCCACATCCTCTTCAATATTTTCATAAATGCTGCGTGGAGCGTGAATGAAAGCTGGACCTGAACTGAGACAATAAAACCACTAAAGAAGTGAGACTTTGATCAAGCTGTTGCACAGACAGACAATACCGAGTGAGCACTTGACTGCAAACATGTAACACAACCGTGCAGCCTGACAGTCGGGTTATGCGTGAACATGTTTAAAAACACTTCACTCCCCATAAAATTATTTTTAACTGCATAAATGTTTTAGAATTTAGTTCATAGGTCAGTTTATTGCTTTAATACTGAAAGGCCAAAAACCTATTACTCAGGCGCAGGCACACTATTTTAAAAGTTTAAACAGTTTTAGCTGGAACCAAACCCTTATGAGCTGCATCTCAGACTCTGCAAGCTTAATTTAGCATGTTAAACGTTAACATCCGCAACAGCTTTGTTAGAATGTATAAGTACATTCTTATTCTTTGTTTTTTGTGAGCTTAAAGAAAAGATTTCTATCTGAAAAGAGAAGAATTAAAAAACGCATCCTCTTAACTCCCTCTGCGAGGCTGGTTTATAAAGGAAAGTATTGGGAGCCAGGTCAGTTCAGGAGTTTAACACACAGTGGCTTGATGCACTATTTAAGTTGTCTATCATTCACTGTAAAAACCAAACAAGTTTTTGTTTTTTGATGAAAACACTGCAGTAAAATATTATGCTAAACAATCCCTGAATACTTGGATCTGTGGGCATTTTTCAGGCCAGGAAAACGGTTTGTTGGTGAACCAATGTGCATTTGCACCTTTACATCAGCTGCAGGGTTTTGGTTTCTCAGGACAGGCTTGCTCATCATTCTGCCACAGCTGCAAATCTCAGTCTGGTTGCAGGTTCTACACTAGGACTGATGAAGTCTGGCTGGATTGGGCAGTCCATGAAATATATGGAGCAGCTATTAGATCTTTACTAAACTGTTGTTTACAGGCTGATCTTAACGAGCAGAAAACATTCATGTTTTCTTCTTTTGGTGTAAATTTTAAAGACCTAACGGTCACGCAAAAAACAAAAAAGATAAAAACCTCAGCACCTGACTCTGCTGACTGTTATGCAAGTGTGCCGTCTGGAATAAATCAGACAGATTAAGTATGCGCTGAAGGGCAGCGAGGCGGTGAATGGGGTCAGCAGTGGGGTCTCCCAGCGCCGGGGTTCTGCTTCGTCACACTGGAAAAACAACCGACGGCTTGAGGGAAGGTCATCCAGGAGGCAGCAAGAGGCTTCTGGCCAGGTTTTGTATATTTTTCTGTTGAGCTCCTCAGCTGGTGGTCGAGGCCGCAGTTGTGAAACGGAGCCAGGAGAAAGATAAATTAGTTTGAGCAGACCTGATCTGCATCCCATCTTCCGGTCAGCATAAAGCCAGCAGCTGGCACAGAGGTTTTACTCCTCGCAGGCAGGACTCGAATGTCTCACTGGCGGATGCTTTCTGTAATTCCTGGAAGATGTTTGGACAGCTGCCACAGGCATATTTCAAACTGTCTGTGAATAAGTTTGGATCGACCCGCTCTCATGCACTCTTTCAATTAGGCTCTAAGAACCTGTTCTTAAGAACCTGAGATCATCTGGTTACTTGTTTGAGTTTGAGCCAGCAGCTTAAATATGTATTCACTGTTGTTCTCTTCTAATTTTATGAGAACATTTAATGGTTTGATGTTGAAGAAACTCTTTGGATTTCTCACCTTTGAAATGCTTGGTACTCTAATGTTTAGGAAAGGACAGAGTTTAAGAAAGTTCTGCTCATTTCAGCATCAGCGAAACCTCTCGTTTTTAGAGACCAACTGACTGTCTTTGTCTGGATCACAAAAACATTCATTTTTGCTACCATTTGTTCCCAAATCTGAATAATTTAGTCTGTAGCACAAGCAAAATTGTTTTAACAAGACAGAGACGTGAGAACTGATCAATTAGGGATATCCTGATCCGATCACGATTGGAAATCAGGCCTGATCACATAGTTTAAAAGTTGTTTAAAATGAGATCTTTTTATTCTCAATATTTTGATCTGTAGAGTTCAAGCTCAATATTACAGACAAATACTCTATTAGAAGTTTGCATATCAGGAACGGATCACAACATTTAACAGCTGTAAAACGCAGCAGAATATGGCACCAGTTTGAGCAGGAAGCTCACAAAAACAGTTTGGTAAAGTTAGTAAGTTATTCGCAAGTTCAGACTTAAGAACCTTTTAAAGACCCACTCCAGCAAAAATTGTGTTTTTAACATGTTCTTTTAGCTTTTTCCTCATTATGGAGGACCTAATTTTAAAAATAATTTAAAATTAAAACTGTTTGTACAGAAGGCGAAAATGGCCTACACTACTGTTTCTTAAAAACTAATTTTTGACTGTTTTCTTGAGAAAACGGGATAATGCAGAAAATACTTGAGCGTACTGCTCTCCATTTCCCGCACTGTGACGCAATCTGTTTTTAAGTCTCCTATTTTGTAAATAATGCTGGCCATAACCAGCAACTCTCAACAACAGCAAAGAAACCCTCCCCAAATGTTGTTTTTAGTCTATTTTTTAAAGAAATGCTCCTCAAATGTTGTTTTTTTTTTTGGGGTATATTTCTTACAGAAACGCTGATCAAATGTGTTCTTTTAGTACCGGTATGTATTGTGATTTATTAGTGGAGCTACTCTCCTCAAATGTTGTTTTTTTGGGAATTTTTTTTCAGAAACGCTCCTGAAATGGTTTTTTTTTTGTACTGGTATGTATTTTGCTTTATTAGTGGAGCTACACTCCTCAAATGCTTTAATTCTGTCTCATGCACCAAAAACTCCCAACAACAAGTTGAATAACAGAACCCTGGGCTGATAAGAGGATCTGCATGGTTGATTCACAAAGCTCCAGACATTAAGGGACCCAAACGGTGGCCACTCAGTCCGCTATAACATACTTTTGTCATTTTTCTACAATCCCAAATGCAAAGCAATTTGTCAGAGAAAATGTTGAACACATATAAATTAAATTAAATTATAAATTGATGAGTTCTTCTGTTGTTCGACAGGCAGAGATGCTTGGCGGCTCAGGTTCCGTCAGTTCTTTTTTTCAACCTGGGACCGGGTCTTGGGGGCAACAGTCTTAAGAAGATTTCCAGACTTACCTCTCCCCGGCCACTTCTCCAGCTCCTCTGGGGAGACCCCGAGGCGTTCCCAGGCCAGCTGAGAGACATAGTTTCTCCAGTAGTTTCTCCAGCGTGTCCTGTGTCCTCCCCGGGGCCTCCGCCCAGTGGGACACCTCCCAAGGGAGGCGTCCAGGAGGCATCTAAAATCAGATGCTCGAGCCACCTCGACTGGCTCCTCTGGATGTGGAGGAGAAGCGGCTCTACTCCGAGCTCCTCCCGGGTGACCGAGCTTCTCACCCCATCTCTAAGGGAGCGCCAGCCATCCTACGGAGGAAATTCATTTTAGCCACTTGTATCCGGGACCTCGTTCTTTCAGTAAAGACCCAGAGCTCATGACCATAGATGAGTATTGGAACAAAGATCGACCGGTAAATTGAGAGCTTTCTTCACCACAACGAACTGGTACAGCAACCGCATAACAGTGGACGCCGCACCAATCTGCCTGTCGCTCTGATTTTCCCTCACTTGTGAACAAGACCCAAAGATACTTAAACTCCTCCACTTGGGGAAGGAGCACTCCGCCCACCCAGAGAGGACAAACCACCTTTCTTTGGTTGAGAACCATGGCCTCAGACTTACTGGTGCTGACCCTCATTCCTTCACACTTGGCTAAAACCATTCCAGTGCATGCTGGAGGTCCTGGCTCCATGAAGCCAACAGGACAACATCATCTGCAAAGAGCAGAGAAATCATGTTCCCAAACCAGACCTCCTCTGACTGCATGTAGACATTCTGTCCATAAAGACTATGAACAGGACCGGCGAGAAAGGGCAGCCCTGCCGGAGTCCAACATGGACCGGGAACAGGTCTGATTTACTGCTGGCTACACGGACCAAGCTCCTTCAGTATATCCGATACTAGACTCTACTACAGTATATCAGATGCAATAATTAGTGTTTGAAATGTTGTCACAAAGTATAAGAATGTAGGAATGCAGAGCTGAACAAACAGGAGTTTACACTTCAATTTCATTGTAGTTGAAGTTTTAAACATGGCAGCTCTTGTGAACACTGAGCAGCGGCGGCGGCTGTGGCCTCCATCGCCCTACTCCTCCTCCTTTATTCATGCAGCAGCAGAGCTATAGTTCAAAAAGTGCATTAGCTCCACAGCATCTATCAGATGTTTTCATCAAACCAACGGTTTTTGCTTTAGGTTTGAAGACATTGTGCGGTTAACATCAGGCAGGCTGATGGCAGGAAGACGGCCGCACGCTGAAGCATTTACCAGCTTCTGACTCGGAGCTCGTCATTTGATCTCTGAAGACCAAATGTGGCCCATAACGCGTTAGGTGAGCGCTGCCTTGTTGCTGCAGTCAGACTCCCATCCTATCATAAACTGTCAGCCTGCCGCCCCCTAAAACGTTGCCTTATTTATCAGGGAGCGCCGGCAGCCGTCCTGTCAGTCCTGCCGTCCGTCCCAGCAGGAGGCTTGTTGTCTCTGCCATGGCGGTCATCTGCCCCCCCAAGCCAAAGCTGCTTTTTTTTTTTTTTTGCGCTATGCCGTTTCTTGATGTCTTCATCACACATCTGTGGCCCGACTTTACGAAAAACCCAGATAACTAGATTAAGGCCAACAGCTCGTTCAAACAGCTCTTTGTTTACAGTAGGTTTTGTTTGTGTGTGTGGGGGTGTCTTTCTGCTCCTGAATAATGTCCAGTCTGGGTTCTTATGCTGATTCCAGCTGTCAACAGTTGTGGCTGTTCTTAAAAATCACCCAGTCAGCTGCTGAGGATTCAAACAGACCCCATCTAAAAAGGAAGTTTTGACTCCCCGGCAGCTTCCTGCTGCTGCAGGTCAAAGCTTCCCCCATGCTTCAGAGGGCAGGGTTTGCACCGATCCGCCTCACACCAGTACCAGCTGAAGACTCCAGTCCATCACAACTGTGGCTGCCCTCTTTGGACTTTCAGCTCAAATCAGAGCCAGAGGATCAACATTAAACCCAGTAAAACTAAAGTTTGAGTTCTGAGTCTAACAAACAATCACCGACCAGCCACATATGAAAGAGCAAATCCTGTCGCTTATCTGAAAAACACTTCCAACAGTTGCTTTCGCTCCAGACATTCTTGTGGCCCCGCCTCAAATGGGCGGCACATTCTAAACATTTTAACATCTTCATCTGGGTTCAGTTTGAGTTTACACGAAAAAGAGAACAGATCCAGATGAAAAATTATGCAGTGCCAAACGCTGCTCACTTGGGGCAGTATTTCCCGATCAAGACAAGGAAGAAAATGTTAGATGAAGAGAAAATTAGCTAGTACCGCTAATCCAATGATGATAACGCAGTATTGAGCCCCTCCCTCAGTGGTTCCCAGCCTTTTGTCCACCAGGAGCAGGTTTAGTGTCAAATATTTTTATTAACCGGAGTTTCAGGTAGGAGATAAATACAACAAAATAAAACAAAAGCGTCACAAAAACTGGTAATTTCTAATTATAACAATAAACATGATCGTGCTGTGTTTGTAACATTATTGAGCTAATAGCTGCATATTGTGCAGAGCAGGCTGCCTTGGTGTGTGGGAACAATTGTTGCTAGAAATCTATTATTACAGTATAGACTCCTGGTTTTTGCAGATTTTTATTTTGAAGGTTAAAGCTCTTCTGTACAAATAAACTTTCCAAAGATGTTTGTTTATGGTTACTTGCTAGTTTGTTGGTTTAAATATTGTGGTAATGTATTGTTTCCAGCCTGAGAAGAACTCAGAGAGACTGAGAAGAACGTCTTGACATCAAGAGAGTCAAAGATGGACGTGGGGAAAAGAATCTGGTTGTTTTCCAAAAATAAAATGTCCTTCAGAATCTGATAATACATTAAGCAGAATGTCCTTCTGTGTGCTTTGGTATCACTTCACCAATGGACCGGTGCTGGTCTACAGCCTGTGGGTTGGGAACCGCTGTGGTTGAAGATGCTGTTGGATGCTATTCCTGCTGCTTCAGTTTTGTATGGACGGCTCTTCTTTTTGTATTTGTTTTCTTCTACCAACCATGTTCTGTAGAAAAATGGTGAATGTTCAAATGATGTTGATGTTATTACGGTACACAGCTTTGTGTCTGAAAAAAAAGTTGTTGTGTACCTAGAACACAAGCCCCCACGCACACTCATCGCAGGTTTTTATGAAGTCGATTACATCCTTTCTGCACTGATGGACCGCTCTGTAAACGTGCACACGGTAACTGTGAGATCCTTACCTGCAGAGAAAATGGACGGTCACAGCAGAGGGGGAATCTAGACAGAGGGCTTGTCCTCCGAGAGCTGACAAGTGTAGAGTTCTGAGTCTGGATCCAGTTGTTCTTCATCAGAACTAGGGCTGGGTTGATAAAATTGATTAAGTGATCTAAAGCGATCCATAAAAGTAAAGATCGATCTTTCCTTGTCTTCCTTTTCCAGTGACCCAACGCAGTTACCGCAGTAATGCCAAAGTCTGCTAGCTTGATTTTCATAACGTATAATGGAATTTCCCATAGGATGGCTAATGCTAACATTCAACTCCCTAAACATACATTGCTGACTAAATGAGCAGCTTTATATACTCACAGGCATTAACTTCCAAACTCTTTTAAGGAACCATTTTTTAAAGTAACCATTTGTGGTCTAAAGTACCATTTTTACTAAAATCTTCTGGAATAAAGGGTAGTGCTACACCGCGAGCTCCACTTAGTGGCCAAACTAAAACAGGAGAGGCAGAACATTGATGTTTAATATAAGCCAGTTTAGAGCCTTTAAAATGTTCATGATCTGCACATTTTTGTTGGAGCATCTCCATTTGAGAAACCATGTAACACTGTATTTTGTTAATAGTTTCATTGGTTTATTTCACTAATTCATTTTACAGTATGTGAACTATATGAGATTAATATGAACATCTTCAAAACAGATGATTAATGTATTTCTATGCATATGTCTAAATGTGTACAAACCATGTAAATTCAAAGTTGAATTGAATCGAATCAAGTGGATCGAAAGAATCAGAAAAAGTAAAGGAAATAAAAAATCGTGAATGGAATCGACGCAGACTGTGGTGAATTGAATTGAATCAAATCGATTCGGAAAATTATTGGTGATACCCTGCCCTAATCAGAACAGTGGCAGTTTTGGAAACAAAGTGTTGAAACGTCATGCATCTCCACATTTATCTAAAGCTGCAGAGCTCACAGGTTCGAAGGATTTTGAACTGTTTTGGTTTTTATTTCAAGCTTTGAATTAAAGCGATTAAAGCTGAGTTTGCTGATTTGAAAAAATAACAGCAAAACTTTTTTCATCAGAATGATCAGAAATAGGTTAACTAAAGAGTCTGAAGATTTCAGGAAGGGATCTGACGTCTTCATCTGAAAGATGAAGTGAATCATTTGGTTTGTCACCTTGATAAACTTCTACTTTGTCATTTTAATGTCACAGACATTAAACGTGAATTTATATCCTGACTCCGATGATTTCCACTGCAATGGTACTTGGAAGAGGGAGAAAAATATTTTCTCTGCTAAGGGGCTTAGTTGTTTATTTTAAAAAATGTTAAGATGAATGAAATCTTTATGTTTAGCTGTAGTTGACTAATGCAGTTTTCTGTCAAAGCTGAGGTGTTTTTGGCTTTCCATCAGGAGGACATGTACAGATGAACCTGTGGTAGGGCTCAGTTGTGCACATGCTCAGTGAGTGCCTGCCCAGGTGTAGATGCAGGTGGAGTTCTGTGTCCTGTGTGTCGGTGCTGATGGAGTGTTAATGGGACTCTGGGGGCAAGGGAGTGGTAATTGATTCTTACCGGTTAACAGCTGGTCCCGTGGTGCCATAAATGTCTCCAGGTCCCCTAGCACTCCTCTCTCAGTCAGTCCCAAACATGGTCCAGAATCTCAGCTGGAACCTGGAACTGGTCCGAGTGTCTGTGAGGACGGTCATTCATCTTGTTCTTCCTGCTCCTGTGTGTCCACAGCATCCGCAGTGTGATGCAGAAGTACCTGGAGGAGAGAGACGAACTCACGTTTGACAAAATCTTCAACCAGAAAATTGGTAAGTCTGCAACTTTTTTCTTATTAAATACAGTGCCCCCTCAGGACAAACACTGACACTGCAGTTCTTCTGTGATTCTGCTCCTTATGTTTCTCTGTGAGCCACTGAAATGTTTCCTGAAAGCTGAAGGTTTCCACATCACGATGTTTGAGTCAAGCTCCTCACAGCAGGAAGGAAATGTTCCTCATTTGTGTTTTTGTTCATTTTATTTGAAGTTTTATTGATTCAAATTTTTTTTTGATTTTTAACTTGTCAGCGTATATTTTTTTTGTTTTGTTTTTGTTGTCCACTTTTTGAAAGATGTTTCCACCAAAGCAAAAGATTGCTTACTGACAAAACCCTTCATAAATATCCCAAAGCTGTCTGAGCAGAGGTCAAGTAGGGCCGGTCTTGTTGTGTGCAGGTGGTTTTTGCCATTAAGTGTATCAGATTAGAAGTATGGAAGCCTGTTTAGGACAGAACGTTGTGGTTTTGATGTTTTGTGTTTCTGCTTTTGTTTGTCAGTTTAATGAAGCAGAAGCTTTAGATTCACTGGAGTCCATCAAGACTTTTTGTTCTGGCTGTTTGGTCTGTGTGACCCCTGATGGGTTTGGTGGGCATTCTGGCACTACTCTCCAGGTTAGCAGCAGCTTCCTCTGTTCTCCAGTGACGTCTTGGGGAAGGCAGGTTTACTTACTCTTTTGCGCTCTTCGTCCCCATGAGGATTGCCTGCATTAATTGTCTCCTCGTCCTCCTCTTCATTTGCAGCTCTCCTCTGTGTCACTCTCTTCGTTTCTCTGCTCCCTTGGCTGTTGCTCTGTTCAGTCTTCTTCCCCCTGTGGAGGTGCAGGTTCAACTCCTCAGGGAAATGTTATCATTCTCCCATGATGCAATGCTTCTGAGGATTCATATATGTGCACTTATTTAAAATAAAGTGTATAATAAGTAATAAATTAACACAATATTGTAGAGTAAAATGTATGTTCATGAAAAAATATATAAATAGTAACTTTTTCTGTTTTCAAATAAATCTATTGATCAATGATCAAACTGCAGCTAAACGGTCCTGATCAGAACCTGAGTGTTAAATATTTTAGTTCCATCTTTGATTTTTTTCTGAACAGTGCATGATGTGTGAATTTGTAAACCCGAGTCCATCTGGACTCTGTCGGGACAGATCGTGCAGAGCTTCAGCTCTTGAGCTAGATTATGATCCTCTTCTGTGGTTCCTCACGTCCCCAAAAGTCTGATGATCACCTCGTGTCAGCAGTAACACCTTTTTATTGAAGTTGTTTTGTAGAGTGTGATGAGAGTCAAGCCAACAGCTGAGCCCTGCTGATGCAATAGTGTGAACACGTCTGTGAGGCTGTCAGGTTCTGCTGGGTTCAGAAACTGAGGAGGAGGACTTTTGTGCAAAAATCATCTTCAACTGTGAGAACAAAGACCGCATGTTGCTCCAGAACTATCTGGCACAGTGGTAGAGCATAATGATGTGGGCTCACTTTGCCATTTCTAGAGTTTTCTAAGTTGCAAAGTGAGTCAATCCTGTTGGGTCAGAACCAATGATGGGTCCCAGTCAGAAACCTGACCTGCTGGTTCCATCTGTGCAGAACCTGGATTTTTAGCTGAAACGGCTGAGTCGAAGGCTGTGTTTGGTTTCATGTTTGCCTGCTTTCAGGTTTTGGGTCTGTTAAACTCTGACTGCTGCTCTGAGGTTTGGAACGTGACACGCCGGGTTTGTACATTTGAATGTCAAATGTGTGGTTTTAGTGACAAAAGGTAGCTGTTTCAGCTGCAGAAATGCCACATCAGGACAGAGGTGTCCGTTTCTGCCGTGCTTTACATCATGCAAACATGACCTGCAGAAACTCACAGCTTTTCATTTGCAAATTCAAACCCACAGAAGAACCAGCGGACATTCATGTTTGTGTTTTCTGTTACTCCACAGTGGAAAATCCAGATCAGAACCTGCTAAACTTCTCACTGCAGATATTTGTGATGCTTTTTCCTCTAAAATCCTCGGCTCCTCTCTGCTCTGATGCATTTTTTCACAGTTTTTTAAAGCAGATTCAAACTGCATCAAGTTTGAAGCGACAGATTTCTATCTCTCACAACAGCTCGTCCTTGGGCTCGACGAGCCTCCCTGACTGTCATGACAACCAAGGTCAGGAGGGAGAGGCTGCTGCTGGAATGCTTTCATCCCCCAGAATGGAGGTTCAGTTAGATTTTTATTTTTTCAGTGTTCAGTGCAGGAATCCAGATCAGGAAACTCAATAAACAAAACAGACAATTTTTAAAAAGGGAAAATGAAGCATTAGAGGCTATTGTGGCTACAGAGGAGGTCCAGAGCACAGTTCAGTGGACCATGGTGGCGTGAGGATCTGCTCTAAAGTTAGGAAGTCAGTTGTGCAACAGTCTGTGTTGAGTGTCATTGTGACATAAGACAGACCACAGTCAAAAATATAAAATACAATTTTATCTCTAGAAGACCTTCTTTGTTTTATTTGTTGGTGGATGGGAAACCATTGAAAAGAAGGCTTACTGCCACCTACTGTTTTGGAGGAGAAACAAGTACACTCAGGTTCAGATCATTGTGGATAACGTGGATCAGGAGAACATCGGGATCCAGCCTTGATCAGCGCAGAACGACTCACTGTAGTAAATTAAAGACCCACTCTGATAAAAATTGGTGTTTGTAAATAGTTTTTGTGGTATTTTTCTGATGATGGAGAACACGTATAAAGAAAACAGAGAGCACTTATTTGCAAGGAGGGAAAAAGGGGTTGGGTTCGGCTGCTCTGCACCAAAAGTCCCGCCGACAACTCAGTGACCTTGTGCTAAAGTGTCCACCCTGAGACTGGAAGCTGGAGAGTTATATATTCATGGCTGAGTCATACCAAAGACACTAAAAACGGGACCCATTGCTCCCCTGTTTGACACTCAGCATTAAGGGGCTGGGCCATTCAAGAACAGTCAGAGTTGTTGTGAAGCCACTCCTTGGTTATTTTAGCTGTGTGTTTAGGGTCATTGTCTTGCTGGAAGGTGAACCCACGGTCCAGTCTGAGGTCCTGAACACTCTGGAGAAGGTTCTGGTCCAGGATATCCCTGTACTTGGCCACATTAATCTTTCCCTCCATTGCAACCAGTCGTCCTGTCCCTGCAGCTGAAAAACACCCCCACAGCATGATGCTGCCGCCACCATGCTTTACTATTGGGACTGTGTTGGACAGGTGATGAGCTGTGCCTGCTTTTCTCCACACATACCGCTTAGAATTAAGGCCAAAAAGTTCTATCTTGGTCTCATCAGACCAGAGAATCTTTTTTCTCACCATCTTGGAGTCCTTCAGGTGTTTTTTTTAAGCAAACTCCATTCAGGCTTTCATGTGTCTTGCACTGTGGAGAGGCTTCCGTCGGGCCACTCTGCCATAAAACCCCGACTGGTGGAGGGCTGCAGTGATGGTTGACTTTCTACAACTTTCTCCCGACTGCATCTCTGGAGCTCAGCAACAGTGATCTTTGGGTTCTTCTTTACCTCTCTCACCAAGGCTCTTCTCCCCCGATAGCTCAGTTTGGCCGGACGGCCAGCTCTATGAAGGGTTCTGGTCTTCCTGAACATCTTCCATTTAAGGATTTTGGAGGCCACTGTGCTCTTAGGTGCAGCAGATATTTTTTGTAACCTTGGCCAGATTTGTGCCTTGCTACAATTCTGTCTCTGAGCTCTTCAGGCAGTTCCTTTGACCTCATGATTCTCATTTGCTCTGACATGCACTGTGAGCTGTAAGGTCTTCTATAGACAGGTGTGTGGCTTTCCTAATCAAGTCCAATCAGTAGAATCAAACACAGCTGGACTCAAATGAAGGTGTAGAACCATCTCAAGGATGGTCAGAAGAAATGGACAGCACCTGAGTTAAATATATCAAATAATGGTGTTCAAGTTTCATCCTGTCATGTCCTGCTTTGTTGTCTGGTGGTTGAAACATTTGATCATCAGCAGAGTGTTTGATGCTGCAGTACCAACTGATGCTGGCTCCACATTGATCCACAGCTGGATTTGAACAAGGTGATCAGGTTCTGTTGGAAGCCCTTTGTCCTTGCCCTGAAAGTGAACAGAAATGTGTGTCTGTGTCCTCAGTGTCTGTCAGTGAAATCTTTGGGCTTAGTTAGGTCCGCTGAAGCCCCTGCCTAGAGTCACGGCCCGCTCTGTCGCCTTTAGCTGATTGTTTTTTGTTTCACTTTGCTGTCCGCCAGCTGGATTTGGGCCTCACAGCTCTCATCAGCTTCAGTGGAAGTGGCAGCAGCTCTGAAACCGGCTCACTGCCGTTTCCGCTCGGGGTCTCCGGGAAAATGTTCACGCCGACTGCTAGCCGACGTGTGTCCGGATTGTTGTGCCCTGCAGCCCCCATAAAGCAGATTGTGGAGGTAACCTTGTGTGTATTATTGTCTGATGATGACATGGTTGCCAGGCGTTCTGTCAGAAAGAAAGATGGCCCTAAATGGCTTTTGATGGTGAAGGTGTTTCAGCTGGTTCTGCTCTGACCCGCATCTGCTCTCCTTCACGGTCTGACGCGAGCTTGGATTAATAATCTGACTCCACCGATTTCACAGCAGCTTATTAACAAAGACAAACCAGCAGAAAGCGTGAAGTGGAGGGCTCTGAGAGCTGCAGGCGGAGAATGGCTTCATCCGCAGATAGGGTCATTGACGAGTCAATTGGGAATGCTTCATGCACGCCTGTCCGCCTCGCAGCTCTTCCTCTCCTTCTATTCTTTTCTCATTCCTCCTCTTCTCCCAACGTGGCCTCGTCTCCTCTCTGGTTCTGTCATTCTTGCCTTGTTATTCTCTCTCCATCTGTCAGACTTCTGGAATGGAAGATGGGGAGTTGTGCATTGCCTGGCAACTGTGGTTGCTGTGGCAACCCCAGCAGAATTGCTGCTATCCGTTCTCTTTTTTGGAGGGGGGTGTGCTGTCAACAGGGAGAAATGAAACTGATTAAAGGAGAAATAAAAAAGGTGATGAGAATTGGAGGTGTGTGAAATGAGGCGTGGGGGAGGGGGTGCTGAAGGCGAGCAATAACATGAAACGGCCTCTCTGCGCTCGCAGAAAGCAGCCTCCATGTTTATCTCTGTGCGCTGCCACCTGCCCGTTTATTCATCTGTCATGATTCACGCCGTCTTTCTGCCCAAGCAGCTGACAACAGCTCAGCGGGCGCAGAACGCAGGGAGCACCGGCGTTAGCAAGCTCTGCTTTAAAGTAACTCCCCCCATAACCAGCGTCCTTCATCACAGTCCAGCGGCACACGCTCGGGGAATTTTCTGCAGCTTCAAATGCCTCCAGTTGTTCAGTGTTTTTTTTAGTAGTTTCCTAATCAGTGATTGAGATTAAAGTGGAGTCCAGATTAACTCTTTGACCTGGCCATTTCACCACCCTTTAACTGAGTGGCAATGATGATTCTGTGTTCACATGACCATTTTAGTCACAAAGGGCCTCGATGACAACCCCCCTTCACCCAGATGTTCCCTCCACAAAAAAGGGCTGAACAAGTTCACCTGTCTGATGTTAGGGCACGCCCACTAAAGCAGTTGATTAGATTGGTTTGTCAGATGTTGGAACACATCCACTGAGGCATTTGATTAGATAATCACCTGTCAATCCAACAGCCACGCCCACATTCTACAGCAGTTTTGATCTGAAATATAAATAAAACCTTCAGATTAAACAATCAAACTCACATGCAGAGGTGAAAACAAGGTTTGGATCCAAAGTGTGAAATATTTTTGTGTGAAATTAAATCGTTTAAAGTGAATGAAGGCAGACTTGTCTGTTTAACACCCCTTTAGAGCTTTTGTGATGAACTGACTGGTTACATCTGTTAATTTAATCAGCCTCCTGGAGAGAGTGTTGCCTCCTAGTCTTGGGTTAGAACTCCCGCCCTTAGGATGGACACTCTTCCACCAGGCCTCTTTGCCATTCTTAATGCTCTCCCTGAATCAAATCTATCTTCAGGCGATGGTTGGTCTTCCTGCTTGGTTCATAAAAAGATGAGGAGTTAATAAATAAAGAGACTCGTAGGATCACTGCTTGTTCTCTGTCTGGCAAAGCAGTTTTTGAGCCAAAAAAGAAGCTCTTTGAACAGAAACGTTCCAAATGCATTTAAAGTCTAATTGTTTCTAGAATTTGTCATTGATCTTCAGCTCCATTTGTCTTTGTTTATACATATCACAGAGGCTGGAGGTTATTTTGATGTTGATTGACAGCATGAAGACCTTTCAATGAATCAACTTTAGTTGCCGTAGAAACATGGAGCACAATGGAGGAATGAACATCCTGAGAAAGTAGGTGAATTCTGATGTCTTGATCATTTCCTCAACAGACTCATCCATCATCAGAATCATCTCCTCTGCCAACTGATCTCCTCATTGTTGCTGTATAATGTGTTTACTACACAAGTGTGTGGTTGACTAATGGATGGGGATCCATACGACAGGTCCATTAACTTACAGCACTTAAGTTCCACTTGACCCTGAGGCAGAAGCTGCTGCCGCCTCCATGAAGAGCGATTGTTGTGTTTTCACACATTAGTGACTGCAGAGATGCTCGGTCTCAAAGCTGAAGAAAGTTTTTCATTTGCCTCTGAGCAAAATACATTTTTACCATCAGATTATAGAAGTCTGAGCATTTTAAATCATGAAGTCATTCAATAGATATGATAAAAATATAGTGTTTTTAACATGTTTTTGTGGGATTTTTCTGGTGATGGAGGACAAATTCAAAAGAAAATTCATCTGAAAATTGCATTTCTGAGTATTTCTTTATTCCAATAATTGTAAAACAGGACCAGAGGAAAAAAGACAGTTTTAAAAAATTGTGTTTGGGATGTTAATAAATGCTGGGTGGGCTCAAGCTCCCTTCTCCGCTCCATTCTGGTGCATCCACTTGCAGACGAACAGATCCATGAACATCTTTGTTTTCCTCGTCTCAGCTGGAATCTGGATCAGAACTGGATGGCTGGACAGCTCACCATTTTTTGAAATCTTTGAAATAAATTAAATACGGATCAGAGTGGGACTCTAAACTTAAAGATACTAGTTGGTTTTAGGGACATATTATTGAACATTTTGTCCATCTCTATTTATGTCAAGTTGTCCAGGAAGCTCTTGTTGCATCGTTCCTGTTTTACGCCAGATCATTTCAGAATATTTGAGTGCTGGTTCTAGAACTGAAAAGAGAACGGCTGCAAGGTGGCGGGGTTTCTATTTGATCTCTGAAGTGCGGTGGAGGAGTGTTTTTTTCACAAATCTCAGCTGTGGCACAGAGATGGAACAATTAGGGGCAGCCATGGTACAACGGTTGACCTCTGACATACGGGCCGGCAAGGTGGGAATCGAACCTGCATTTTTCTGATCAAAGCGTCCTTGGGCAAGACACTGAACCCACATTGCCTCTGGTGGAAGGTTGGCACCAGTGTTCAGCAGCAGAGCCGCCATCAGTGTGTGAATGGGACTGTGACGATAAAGCGCTGTTAAGTAAACGCCATTCACCATTTAACCTCTGATCACAGGTTTGACCCCGCTGTGTGTTAATGTCCTTGGGCATGACGCTGGACACTCCCACTGGTCCGGTTAGCCCTTGTTTGCTGGTTCCACCGCCATCAGTGTGTGAGAGTGAATGAATGAATGTGGCTGGGGAGCACTTTGGACTCAAAGGTGAAATGCGTTCTGTTGGTAATCTTTGTTTACCTTCTCTGGGGAATCGATCAGGTTGATTATGACCTGTGTTCAGCAGGAGGAGCTGCTTCTGTCACTTTAATTTTTTTTTTACAAAAGAAGTATAGTCAATAAGAAGCCTAATGGTTCTGAAATGATGCATTCGGGCGCAAAATGTATTCAAATATTTCTTTTGACAAGGATTACATTTGTTAAAATGACTGGATCATTTTGTCAAGCAGAACTTTTCATATCAGCTAATGGTAAAATCTTATTAAATAAATGCCTGTTAATAACAATGGCAATCAGAACTCGAATGTTTACAAATTGTTTGTCAATGTAATGTTATTTCCTGTTTTTTAATTTTAATGCAAACCTAATTCATTCGTCTGTTTTTAGCTGATTTTACAGCCAGCTGATTTTCTGCAACACTCAAAATAGATTTTGGTTTAAATATTTCTGTTATCAACAAAAAATCTTTTCTATTTGTTTTGGCTGACCTTAGACCTGTTACGGATCTGAATGGTTTATAATCATTTTTTAAAAAGTTAAGAAAACAAATGCTTAAAATCCTCTGATAATTAAAAAATTGTTTTCTATGGGGATCATCTGAATTAAATTGACACGAGATTTTAGTTCTTTTCCATCTCTGAGGGATAAATGAAAAAAAAAAAAAGTATTTTTTACGTTTTCTTTGACATGGCCGTCTGCTGATAGTATCACTGCTGTATACTATCAACTATTGATGTAAACATGCTGTTATAACTGATAGAGGCTCGTGCTGACGCGGCGTTTCCAGCCCTCAGGGTGGCGTAAACATGCCCAGGTGTTGGAATGAGCATAAACCTCAGATCATCCGTCCTGGATCAGAACTGGTTGATTTTCCTCTTGATTGGTTCTGACCAACCATCAGCTGAGCAAAGTCCTGTCTAACGCAAGCAAATATTTACCATTGTGTTTATATTTAAACACACAACAAAGAAGAAATTGAGCGAGGATTTTTGTTTGTTTTATGAAACTTACAAGCAATGAAAAGATGCTGCACTTTGACCTCTTTCTGTTTCTTTGTTAAAACTATTAATGATGAAAAGTTGACCTTTGCTGTTGTTTGTGGTATTGACTTATCATTTAGTTACATAACACAATAACAGTCTGTGCGTCTCTGCTCAGATCAGGAGGGCTTAGTGACACTTGATACTTGAACACATTCAGGATTCAAAATCGGATGTCTGAAGGTGCATTCACACCAAACGCAATTTGGAAGGCCAATTCGCTTGGCCCGCCCCTCTTCCGCCGCGTGGCCAAAAATATGTTCCCTAAGCTCGCCGCCCTGGCCGCCTGTGGGAGGAGCTACCAGCAAATGTTTTTAGCCTGACCGCTACATGAAGCGGTGTGTGCGTGTTACATTCACAATGCATGGAAGACACGGATGATGTTTAGAGATCTTTTTGTTTTCCAAAGAGCTCTACTAAAACATTGGTGATCACGACTCCATGTAGATTGCGGGTCATCAAAAATATATTATGGAATAAATAAATAAGCCATCTACCCATAAACGAATTAAAATTCAGTCAGCAAACAGTAAACACTTTTCATTAGTACTCGCTCTCGTGGTGACAGCGGTTTGTTGTTGCGCTTGTAATCCCACGATTCTGGAAGTAACTGGGTTCAAGTACTACTATTGTTCTATTTTTTTAAATATATAGTTGCATTTTATTAAGGATAAAGAATACAGGATTTTTTTGAATTCCAATGCTCATCTTCTATGAACGACCAATGCTGCATGAGGGATTCAAACCAGAGGTCTTTTGATTATGAAAAGCCCCAAACATGGGACTAACTACAGTCGCCATGAAAGCAGCAGATTCAAAACATTTTTTGTCCCTTCATGAAGACAGATACCCCCAAAATGCTGAGTGAAGGGCTCGCTCAGGTTATCAGGAAAGGATTGGTTCATCCATGGATTTTTGATGGTTTTTAAACAGGAATCATGTGTTTCTGTTGTAACAGCATGTTGGTTGTATGTTTGAGGACTTAAAATGAAAACTTTACATTATTTCATGTGTTTTAAGTAGTGCTGTCAATCATTAAGCAATTAATCAGATTAGCCACATTTTTGGGTTGTAAATAATCTGGATTAATCACAGTGTTTTACAAGTTCAATTTTATATGACAATATGCAATTTTTGAAAAAAAAAAAAAAGGCCAGAGAGAACATTTTTATTGTCTGAAATGTTTAAATTTATAAAGTGTTAACTCAGAAATTTAATTACTGTGCAAAAAACACATCAACAGTAAGATAGGCAGAACTGTAAAGACTTGAATGTCTGCAGTATTACTCCAAGAAAACAAAGATACTGATATACAGCCATAAGAAACTAACATTGTGTTTCTGCATTTTAAATTGTGCGGGTGAATACTTTGTTCTGATTGGCTGCCGGGTGTTCCGGAAGACGCTGATGCTTCATTAAACCTATCGTGATGATCAGCACATATGTTGCTTTCCTTTGCCGCTGCTGTCCAGGTCTGCCGGCCCAGCAACGCATTGACTTGTTACAGTGAGAACAGGGCGCATTATGTATCAAATAGTCCGCCTTTTGTGAAAAAGCAATGTAACCTAAAACATAACAAGAATAAAGTACTAAAAATTGAATGAATATTTTTTTCTTTTGTGACCATCTTAGAAGCGGGATTTTGCCCGACGAAGTGTGTATTTCAGAAACTGACAAACGCCACAGAAGCCTGAACAGGCGGAAGACGCTTGCTTTGCGGAGTGTAATTAATCAATGTAGATCTATATTAAGGTGTAATTTTTAAAAATTATTCTTATGTGTTAATGCATTAATGTTGATAGCCCTAGTTTTAAGTAGCTCGCATGCCAAAAAAGTGTGATCACCCCTGATTGAGATGTTCTCTTGGTATAGTGAGCTTCAGTCCCGTCTGGATGACAGCCACTTTCTGTGGTGTTTCTGTCTCTGTCTAACCGTGTTTGAAGGCTCGCTGTCCTGAATGGGCAAAAATAAAAACAAGAACAAAATTAGGGTACCTTTTTTAAAATAATTGTCTCAGTGGAAATAAGAAAAACATCATAAAGTTCAAGAGGCCTGAGCAGTCTGTCTCTCCATTCCGCAGGGGATCTGTCTGGCCGCCAGCTCGTCTCCCAGTAGCCGGCATAGCGAGCTGGATCATCTGAACCACGGGTCCAGGAAACTCTGCTGCCCCAAAAGGGATACAGCGGGTTTAGAAAATGATTGGAAGTTCAGGAAATCTGATCCACTGTATTGGATATGTATTGTCCCTGCTGTCACTGAAAACGCCACATTGAGTCCCTGATTGGTTGACGCTATGCTGCAACTTCCCCAGTGTTTTAATTTTTTTTCACTCTGGCCTGCTGCGCCTGCTGCTCAATTCACGCCGTGCTACTCAAATCGCTCTTGTGCCAGACCTTTGTGCCATGCCTGCTGCTCAAATCAAAAGCCTCATATTGTCGTATAAAATTTACCTAGTAAACATTGTGATTAATCGTGGTTTATAACAATCCAAAAGTGTGATTAATCTGATTAATTTTTTAGTCCATTGACAGCACTAGTAAAAAGATTCTCTAACTTTATTCTTCTTCTTTTCCTCCTTGGACTAATGTGGGACAGTAAGTCGTCAAGTTGGGTCACAGAGAGACAGAAGTACCGCTGAAAGCGCTGTCATTTAGATGCAGCTCCTGCTGTAGATGGTAAAGCTCATCGTACCGGGAGAGTCTCTGAATGATCTCATGAACCCAGGCATGGAGACGTGGTTACAGATGTTTAAGATAAATGAACCTGATCTCCTAACATCTGTGCCTTTTATGCATTGTAAATGAAAAAATAGTCAGTGCTTTCATGTAGTAATGAGGGTAAAAGCTTTAGAGAGTAGCTCCTTCCACACGTTGCGGAACCATCAAGTTTACGAACACATTTTTGGACAAGCATTGACTTTGATGACGTGCCCATCACGTTTATTATATTCAGTGTTTCTTGCAAATGTTTTTCTTAACTGTTTTGTATTGGTTTTCATGTTTTATTTAAAGCACATGCATTCTACTATATGAATACATTTGCCTTTCCTTGATGTCACTGTAAGAGGCATTCGCTGACTGTTGGGAACTGGCATCTTCTAACTTTTATTCAGAGCAACTCACATTCAAACCAGTATCATGTCTCATTTCAACATTTAGCTTTAACTCCTCAAAAAATGCCTCCCCTCTTTCCCTTGTGTTTGAGATGTTTACCAGCATCCACGCCGTAAACAGAAATGATCTCAACCTGTTTGAGTGAAGCGGACCGAGGAGCTGCTGCTGTCGCTCTGATGGATGTACAAGTGTGAGCTGTCAAGCAGCTCCAAGCAGTGAAAGCTCACGGCGCCGCACCCCATAGCTGTTTTATGGTGGATTTATTCATCATGCTGTCATCCTGTCTCTATTACTCACCTCATGAAAGGATGAAACAAGTTGTCAGACCACTGCCATTTGCATTCCTGCAGCCAACATCGCCTCTACACTTGCTAATCAGCGCCGGAGAACGTCCCAGCCCAGAGAAGACAGAACATTGTTTACTAATCTTAAACGGAATACATTTCTGTCCCATCATGCATGCACAGACGCGGTGTCTCTGCTGCTTTGTAAAGGTCAGCGAATGTTTAATGCAACACGGTCAAGTCATCCTCTGACTCACGCGGCCCTCAATAAGAAACCTTTTCTGTCTTCTCTGTTGGCTCAGTTTTCACCTCAGACCCATCAGCAGTTGGACAAGTTCACTTTTACATTTGAGAAGTAGAGGTTAGCACAATGACCTGCCAGGACCTAAGGTTGCGTGAAAATCACATCACATGAAAGAAAACTTTTTTTTTCAGTGCATGAGGTCAAACCAGTGTTTTCTCTTAGTTTTTAGTCCAAATCTATTTAAAACTTCAATTAGCTGGTCTGGTAAACATTTGTAGTTGTGCTTTAGAAGTCCTCAAATACTTTGCTCCTGGGCCTAATGTTTACTCTGCATGGCTGTTCTTGCTTTTGACCTTTGAAGTAGTGCTGAAATCCCCTCCTGAAAATGGGGAGAAGTGTAATCAGAATAAAAGCTTGATCAGAATAAAAATGCTTCATGTAAATGCCATTCTGAATACTCTGACCCGATCAGACTCATTCGGATCAAAATTTCATTCCAGTTGAGATGGGTGCGTTATGTCGATAGTTGATCCCCTTTAGGTGCATGCAAACAATTTATGTATCGCAGTAATGACCCACAATCTGAATAGATGGTGTGGTGCTCCGAAAAACACTTCAGAGCGCAAACAGGACCGACCTGCTTCTTTGTGTCTCCGTGCGAGCAGCCGGACTCTGTAGCTTCGTGTCTGCAAACAGGGGACGGTGCTTTGTTACGGTGTGTGGTCCAGAGGAGGTTTTGGAGCGCAGTCCAGCTTGCTGCTCTGCGCGAGCAAGCCACCTCTGAGAACCATTTCTCCTCTGAATACGGAAATCCAGCTTTGCGCTCCAAGCAGTCCAGTGAAACCGTGCAAACCAATCATGAGAGTTTGTGTTACTAATCATGTCCAGAAAAAATGGCTGATATTATTTGCACGTATTTTAAGTGCATCCAAGGCTAAATGTTGTTGTTGGTTGCTCGTATTTACCTAATCTGTCCTCTGGTCCATGCGGCCTGGAGGAAGTTCAGTACTGGCTGCACGTATTTAGAAAATAATGTGGGAACAGTCACTTTAAAAAAAGGCTCAGAAGATCATCTAGCTACGAGCCATGTTTATTTGTGTTTTTACGTTGTGTGTAAAGCACTTTGAATTGTCTTTGTAAATGAATTGTGCTATACAAATAAACTTGCATTGCCTTCACAACAGAACTCCGTTACTACGTCTTCTTTAGCTATTATATATTAAATAGTTCTTCGCATGTCAAAACGTATAAAATTCCAAACGAGCGTGTGTGGATGTAAACGTTTGTTATAGTTGGATGAAGTTTTTTAGGGACATGTACACAGGTAATTTCTAATTTCATCTTTGATCAGATTAAAGACATTTTGTACATGTACACACAGCTTGTGAAGCAGTTTGCTTTCAACCACTTCAGTACAAACGCTGGAAACCACAGGAACTGCACAGGTGCACATCTTCATTCACTATTTGGAAAAGGTTAGAGTCTATGAAGATGACACATTCCTGTATCTGTTATGGGAATTGACTGTTTATGGGTAGTGGATTCTGAGTGTGATATCGCCCATAGAAAATGGTGTTTGTCTGGCTCCAACCAAATTAAGTCAATTCAGTTGCCATTTATTTGTGATACGGACGCTGCCACATTGGAGCCAGACGCCCTCAGTAAGCAGGAGTTGGTCTGAGTCAACATTTCTCAATGGCAACCACTCTCGCCAGTCAGGAGTGAGGTAGATTGAAGGCCACACCTCTTACCATTTAAAAGCAGGCTACACAAAATCTGTCAAACGTTTTGAATGTGGGACGTGGGGGCCAGCAGGCCCCACCTCCTTTTATTGAGACATCTGATTGGCCAGTAAAAACTTGAATAACTTGAACTACAGAAAAAAATATCATAGAAAAAAATAGGGTTAGGGTTAAAAATGTACCAGAGCAAGAATAGTTATTCTGACCAATAGAACGACTAAACAATAATTATGAATGACTGTATAATAATTTCACTACAGAAGTCTATGGGATTTTGGCTTCTTGGAACCAGCAGGTACTTCCTGTTTGGAACACCAGGTGGGAGGGGTCACTTACTCCACTTCTCAGATACAGTCAATGGTCAATACACAGACTGTACATAGAATCACAGCAGCATGTGACCGGTGCTCTCTGATTTATAAGTATATGGGTTGAACTATTTTGCAGTGATTGGTCTGCTCATCATCTCATTCTCAGAAACAGCAGATGGTCAGTAACTGTCAATAAGATCCTTCACAAATCAGAGAATTAACAATATCATCTGATCTGAGCTTAGAATAATCTAAGTAAGGGGGTGCTCTCGTAAGGAATCGGTACCAGAGTCTGGTTGGTTCCTCCTGTGTTGGCTTGGTTACAGTACCGAGGCAGGCCGACAGCGGTGGTCCAGAGCATGGTGCTGTGATCACTAAATGCTGATTCTCCAAACCCCGGACATCGGTGACGTGACACCCCCGTACCCTGTGTAGCGGCACGAGCTCTGGTGTGGACCAAATGGGAGTCTGTGTACCTACAGCTGTGGGAGGTACCGCCCTCTTAAGGGCACCTTCAGGTGGTTTGGTCTGTTCCAGTAAAAACAAACCAAACCAAATAAAGGTGTGAAAAAAGCCCCGCCCACTCCAGCTGAATCTGCTGAACTGTTGGTGGGAAAAGTTTGGTTGTTGAATTTTTCGTAGGAACGTTCAGATTACACAGACGTCTCGGTCTGGAGGATCACTGCTGTCAAGTTTTCAGGAACGCGCTGTACTCGTTTTAAAAGAGGCTTCAGTAATCCCAGACGTCCGTTTAGGCTGCGTGCGCGCCGCGGCGCGCACCTGTGTTTGTGAGTTGGACCTGCTGACAGAACACAGAGCAGCCTGGTATTTTTAGAGCCTTCAGGTGATCTCACTAATGAGGTGAATCTCAGAGGAGCACATGTCTGCTCTGTGTGGGTGTGTGTGTGTGTGTTCGTGTGTGTGTGTGTTCGTGTGTGTGTGTGTT
>BSAI01000108.1:584387-642204 GCA_036245035.1 Adrianichthys oophorus | reverse complement strand
TGTGTGTGTTCGTGTGTGTGTGTTCGTGTGTGTGTTCGTGTGTGTGTGTTCTCAGGAAGAGGCCATTTGTTGAATTAGCTGGGCAGTGTTGAAGTGTTCAGAGATTACAGTTAATCCTCAACTGGGTGATGTAAGGACCGCCGTTTGCCCCCTCTCTTTTGACGCCTTGCTGGCATGTTCAGTCCTCGCAGTTAAAACTGGTTTGTGCTCGTTCATTAGCTGGCGGGGGAGGGGGTGTCAGCACAGCGGCACCTTTTCTGCAAACATGGACGCCCTGCTGTGTGCTCAACATGAGGACGGGCCTGAGCGTCTGCCACGGAGCAAAGGGGAAGTGATGCATCACGTCTGCAGCAGCGATAAAGCTGAGGGGAAGAAGTGAGAATCCACGATAGCCAGCGTCTAACCCCTCAAACAAAACCGTCTGTGGTCAGAGCGCCTCAGAGGAACCCACGTATTTTAGTTTTCAAACATCTGCAACATATTAAAGATGGAATGATTTCATATTTGGACAGAAACGTCATCGCCTTTTCAGTTATGTTTTACTGAATGTGAATAAAAGTGACTTTAACTGCTTGATCGGTTTTCAGTTTTTTATGTTGTATTTTCATCTGTTTACAGTGCTATAAACACACCCCGTTCAGTTTAGCTTTCAATGGTTGTTTAAGTGTTTGCTATTTTAACAGGATGTGATGTCATCAAACCCCGGTGTTTAAAAAAACCACTGATGATCGGCAGGACAGTAGTTGAAAAATGCCTAATTACAGTGTTGCTTCATTTATCGCTGGAGTTACCTTCTCTAAATAATCTACAATAACCATTAAAAACATTTTTTACAATTTATAATAATTTTTTAAGGCTGTAAAACTCCACAATACAAGCTTTCTGGACTATTCTCAAACATTTTCACACTTTTCTCACTTGTTGAAACTTTCAATATTTCAAATAATTCCAGGATTATAGAATGAAAACAAATCAAGTTGAAGATTTATTTAAATTTGTCAAACTAAGCAACATTTTGTCCTTAAAAAAATAAAGAAAATTGCAAAATTGTACAAAAAAATCTGACATAAGACCACAAAAGGTGATCTGCATGTTTGCGGGGGAAAACATGAGCAAAAGCAGCCATTGACTACAAAACTTTTATTCAAAGGCCACGACCCCAAACATCCATTCTGAACGGTAATTCTCGTGAAAACGGAGCCCTGGAGGGTTTCAGAGAAGTTCAGCATCAGCCTGATAATGTGGAGCAGATAGTAACAGTTCAGCTGTACTACCACGGTTAAAGCTGATTGAACTCTTTATGCTCAATTCAAATAAAACGTCGTCATAACTTCCGCGCTTCATGATGACACAGTTCAGTCAGAGGGAACCATCTGTAACCGATGTTTTTCAGAGGTGGCTTAGTGGGTCTCCTGCTGCTTTAAGTCCCGTGTTCTGCCATCAGAACCCGGCAGCATTACAGAACATTCAGAAGGTCGCCATCCTGAGGAGCAACAATCCAATCAGACCTTTGAATCTGCTCATCAGGTAAAGATCAACGCTGAGCTGCTTCTGCTGCACGCAACAGGCAGGCGTTGGTTTCAGACAACAGGAGCAGCTGTGACGCCTTTGATGCTAAAACGATGTCATGCTGCTGGGGGGAGCAGCGCCCTTGAACCCCTCAACCCCCCACCCCCCCCCCCCACCCCCCACCCCCCCAGGGAGCTCCACAGTCAGGCCAACATCTCAACTGTGTCTCCGCGTTCACACATTACTAGTAGCCACGGATGCAATTACCATGACAACAGTGTCTCATCTCTGTGGGCATCATAGGACCCAATCCACTTTGCCTTTTTTGATAAGCATCTGTGAAGATGAAGACCTGCAGCCTCCAGCCTGAAAATTAAACTTGGAATTGGGCCGTCATGTTTGGAAAACATCAGACTTCATATCTTCTAAAATGTTCAGGCGGTAAAAATCTGATTTGGTCCTGTTTGGTGGGAACGCCGTTTGTCTGGGACAGTGGAACCACTCATCCTTCAGAACTGTGGCGAGAAAAGGAAAGCCGCTATTCTGGGACTCTTTGCTTCCGTCAGAGTTTGAGATGTTTGTGTTTCACCAGCAGCTTCATCTACAACCTTCTCCTCATGTTGTTCCTTTTAGGCTTCCTGCTGTTTAAGGACTTCTGCTTTAACGAGATCGATGAAGCCGTGCCGCAGCTCAAGTTCTACGAAGAGGTAAATCTGGTACGCGGGATTAAATCAGGAGAGGGTTAGGGATTAGGTTTGGTAATCCCTCTTCTTCCGATGTAACCTCCCAGGAAGCACAGTGAGAGCCCCGCTGGTCTCTGTGTTTCAGATTAAGGAGTACGAGAAATTGGACTCGGAGGAGGAGCGGCTGAGCCGCAGCCGGCAGATTTACGACGTCTACATCATGAAGGAGCTGCTGTCCTGCTCACATGTGAGGAACCACGCATCTCCTGAGGCTGCTGAGATGATCTCCAACTCATCTGTTCAGCATTTCAGATCCAAACTTTAACTTTCAGTCAACTTGGTCCCTTTATTCAGAGCTTTAACTGTGGCTCCCATAGTCCTCAGTTTTATAGTGGGGGTGTGAGAAGGTTAAATCAGGGGAAATGGTTCCAGTTTATCTGTAAAACCAATGACTCCTTCTTCTTTCTGGTTTTTGCTTCAAACTAACGACCTGCATGAAAGACTTTATTCCATTCTTTTCTATTCTATTTTGTATTCTGTTGTATTCTATTCAGAAAGAAAAGTCTGAGCTCACAGTTCACAGAACCTTTTGCACGCTGCTGTTCCGACGGTGGAGGGGTTTAAAGCTGCTGTGTGACTGAAGGGGAAGTTATGTGACACACTCACACCCAGCTGATGCAGCTCTGCGTGGGGGGGTTCACATGCAGAGAAAGCAGAAGTGAAACGCCGTTGGAGCTGCGTCTTTGATGAGCCTTCTTCTCGTTTCTTCCTCTGTGTCTGCAGCCATTTTCCAAGAAGGCCGTGGACCACGTGCAGAGCCACCTGGCCAAGAAGCAGGTTCCCCCAAATCTCTTCCAGGTAACGTCCAGCAGTGGTGCACGTCTGCAAATCCAAAACCCAACATGGAGTTCAGATGAAAGCATGCAAGTTGGGACAGGAATCTGTGATGCCGAGGTCTCACGTTCCAGGGTGTAAATGACACACGTGCAGCAGCACACGCAGGCCCATATCTGTCAGGACTCTGCATTCATGAACTTAAAGACCTGATGAAGGCGTCATGGAAGCGTTTGTTTGTGTTAATGAGGAGTTTCACACTTGGCAGAGCTTCCTCCTGTCTTTCCTCACTCAGGAAGATCGAGCCTGAATCTTTGAAAGTTCTTCATTTCCAGTTTTGTGTTCATAGGATGGTTCTTGATGGTCCACTTTTTAGAAACAAAATGGTAAAGGTAAAATGAAGACTGTTATTTTGGAGGAAATTGTGTTTTAGTTCTCTGCTCTAAAACCGTCTATGCTTTGTAAATGGGATCCCTTCATCATTCTTTAACAATCATCAAATTCATTGATGAAATCTGTTTAGTTTGTTTTCACATTAAAAGGTTTTGTTAGACTTTAAGGAAAAAAAGAGGTAAATCAGTATGTGAGGGGACATTAATGCCATAAAATGAACCATAATAAATGTAAATACATTTCTCTTACTTCTGCTTCCAGACTCTGTGCCTCTCCGTGTTGGGGTTTATCGACCATTTCAAGCTCGAAATTCAAACCTCAGTTTTTTCTCCCTGAAGATGAAACGGCGTAAGCCGCTTTTTCTAGAGCTCATAATGAATTTAAAAGGAAGGTTGTCCCTCCATCACTATTTATAAGAAGCAGGTTTGTTTCAGACACACTGATGTATCAACGTGTCTTAAACAATCTGCTAAATGTTTTCATGTCCATGTGAGGCAGATTTCAATCGTTATTGTCTCCTTATGATGACATCACACCGCTGATCCAGTTAGCTGGTTTTTCTTTTCTGACACAACACTGACTTTAAACAACGTGAACAGAAAGGAAACTAAAAAGCTTCAGAAAACTGATTATGATCTTCAAAGATCCTCAAATAGAGCTAAAACGAGGAACATCCAGAGAAACCGAAGGGGTTCAGTTTGGAACTTGAACAGAAGAGTGCTGCAGTCCATCTGATGCTCTAAAAACAAACCAGAACATCTGAAATCAATCCCGAAAGGATTTCTTTGTGGTCTTTCAGCTCCTGTGCTGCAAGGAAGCAAGAGTTTACCTGAAGCTCCCCTCAGAGGAAGCATCTTTTCTGAGAGTACCGACCTGGAAGCAGCAGTCTGGTCTCCTTTTATCAGAAAGGTCACAAAGGAGAGGAAGTCTGATGGTTCCTCTGTGATCTGCTTTATGAAAGGAGGGAGGATGTTCAATCCCACAATCCTTTGGGGGCACATTAATTAACCAGCCGTTTATTATTTCAGCCAAAGGTTATCAGCACTTTAATTTGTGGAGCAGCTGTTTATCGAGACTCTGGAGAGAAATATTCCTGCTTATGGAAATGAATCTGGGAAGAGAAAAAAATCAAAAGTTGAGATGAAGAAACTTCCTCAAAAAAACCCAAACTGGCCTCTGAAGATCCAAGTAAGCTTAGCAGCTTTAGGTAAACCTTTCAGTTACTCACAGAAAGATCGTTGACATGAAAGTGCTCCACAAAAATAAGAAACCAATCTGTTTTTTAAAAAAAAACGCAGTTAAAAAAGCAAAATGTTTGAGGCGTTTTAACCTGAGAGTCTGAAGTGGAGGAGATTTCAGGATCCTACAGATGCAAAACTCTTTTTTTTTTTTCTTGTTCATTTCAGATTTACTGGTTCTTACTGGTTCTTCAGGATCGTTGACCGAGCTGTCGCCCTCTAGAGTCTGCTCTAAAAACTGCAGTTTGAAGCTAAAAGTTAGATTGTTCCTCTCAGATTCCCTGAAGACGCGTTTGGAATGAGTTTTACCTGAACAAAGTCAAACTGAGATCATGATGTTTGGAGCTTCATCGTTTGTCCAGAGTTTTTCTGTCGAAGACAAGAACAGAACAAACAGCAGCTCTCGTTCTGGTGCTTGAAGCGTACGAAGCTGTTGTTCCAGTGGAGTTCCTGATGTTCTCATCCTGTAGTGTGAAGCCTCACAGCTCATGAAGGTTTGTCTGCTCTGCTCCTCTGCAGCCATACATTGTGGAGATCTGTGACAGCTTGAGAGGGAAGATCTTCCAGAAGTTCATTGAGAGGTGAGGTGTGGCGCTTTCCCCGGCTCTGCTGTGAGGACCCTGCCAGTGACCCCGTCTGTTTCTGTGCTTTCTCCCGCAGTGACAAGTTCACCCGGTTTTGCCAGTGGAAGAACGTGGAGCTGAACATCCACGTGAGTCGCATCCTGGCGCTCTCTTGGGTTCAGGGTGCCGCTGAGGTCACAAACTGATTCGTGTCTTCAGAGCGTCTTTCACAAACATGACATGTCCCCCCCAGCTGACCATGAACGACTTCAGCGTTCACCGGATCATCGGCAGGGGCGGCTTCGGGGAGGTGTACGGCTGCAGGAAGGCTGACACGGGGAAGATGTAAGGCGGCGGTTGTGGGGTGACACTGAACTTAGACGAACGCGTCTGTGACCAACGGCGTTCTGTTTCAGGTACGCCATGAAGTGTTTGGACAAGAAGAGGATCAAGATGAAGCAGGGAGAGACTCTGGCGCTCAATGAGAGGATCATGCTGTCGCTGGTCAGCACCGGGGTAAGTCCAGCCTCAGCCCCGCCCCCACGCTTCCCAGCTGCAGTCAGGAAGAGACCGACCCCTGTGAGCACCAGGAAGCCATGAACCTAAACTCCTCTGAGCCAAACAAAAGCCTTCAGCCTTCAGCCCTTTTTAAATCAACCGTTTTAGCCAACATTTACCATCCGTCCTCAGGTTGAGCTGCAGGTTCTGATCTCTGTGGAAGTGACTTTGACGTTTGTGTCTGCAGGACTGCCCCTTCATCGTCTGCATGACGTACGCCTTCCACACCCCCGACAAACTCTGCTTCATCCTGGACCTCATGAACGGTAGGATAAGCCCCCCCACACACACACCTGAGGTTAAACAGTGAAACTGCTGAGTTAAACCCCGCCTCTTTTCTGTCCTAATGCTTTTTGATGATGACCTTATGTGTGTTTGTGCTCAGGAGGGGACCTGCACTACCATCTGTCTCAGCACGGGGTCTTCAGCGAGAAGGAGATGCGCTTCTACGCTGCAGAGATCATCCTGGGTCTGGAACACATGCACAATCGCTTCGTGGTCTACAGAGACCTGAAGGTAGAACCTGATCCAGAACCACATCCACTGCTAGCAGATCTTTTTTCTTCTCACTGCAGAATCTTTCTCTCTTTGACTTTGAGGAAGAAGCGCTAAGATTTATGGCGAAACCAGAATCTTTACTGTGATCAGAAGCTTTGCGTGTCCTCCTCCTTCACCGGTTCAGATGTTCCGTATAGCTGGAACAGTTCTAGAAGAATAAAAATCTAGAACCCAATTATTAAACTTGTTGCATCAATTCAAATGGTAAGGAATTACCACGCCTAGCATGCTATCATGTTCGTGGCAGAAAGACGTAACACGTACCACAGAAGACATAAAACCAGTTTGTTCTAAAGACCAGGAACGCTAAAGTCTCAGAAGGTTATTCTACTTCGAGGCTTCAGTTTGACGAAGAAAAGTGACATCTGGTGGCCGCCTGCAGCCACTGCAGATCTGATTTATAAACGGCTGTAAAGCTGCTGTTTATGTTTTTGCAGACGTTTTAGGGAATCTAACACTGGCTTTTTGGAAACATGTTATAAGTGCAGAACGCTCTTCTTCCTGCGTGTGTGCATGTGAAGGCACATGCACGTTTTCAGGGCGACTCTGCTCTTCCTCTGTTTGGACTGGTTGCCATAATAATGGATTCATTTTGCTGGAAAGGTCTGAAGGTTCGAGTAAACAGTGGAGCAGCACGCAGACACCCCGTCTGCGCCCTCCCCCTCCTCATCGTCAGGAGCCTTCCTCTGCTGTTGCTCCACGTCTTAATCAGGGACTCAATCCTGTGATGTTTGTCATTCCGAGTTTCAGCCCCTTCTTATGTGTGTGCATGTCCGTACAGCCGGCCAACATCCTCCTGGACGAGCACGGCCACGTCCGAATCTCTGACCTTGGACTGGCCTGCGATTTCTCAAAGAAGAAGCCGCACGCCAGCGTGTAAGTCTTCCAAATAAGGCTGCAGAATTCAGTGAGAATGATGGTGGTAATGACGGTGTCTTTTATTCTGCAGCGGCACTCATGGTTACATGGCGCCGGAGGTTCTGCAGAAGGGGACGGCGTACGACAGCAGCGCAGACTGGTTCTCTTTAGGCTGTATGCTGTTCAAGCTCCTCCGAGGGTAAGCTCCGCCCCCTCCTCTTCCTCACAGGCCTCTTCCTCCTGACTGTCTGCTTCTAACCTCTTACAGCGCGGCGCTTCTTCCTCCTGTAGATTTGATCTGTGTGAGAGTTCAGCTGTTTGATCTGCCGTGGAAATGCCACAGCTCCTCACCTGTGTGTTTGTGTGTGTGGGCTCGTTTGCGTGCCTGCACGCACGCGGGTGGGCGTGGCAAGTCTGAGCCAGCACGTGGCTGATTATTTTTTCTGCAATAATCTGATTAAAATCTGCATATTTCTCACAGTTAATCTGGAATATGAGCCTAATCCAGATTAAATAATCAACGGGGTTACAGTGTTTAATTCCGGAAATTACACGATGTAAATGCTGTCATTCACTTTACATCAGGGATGGGCAACTCCATGACTTCCAGATATCCAAGCCCTGCTCATGACTGATTCCTGGGGATGTCCCGATCTGGTCACATAATTGGAAACCTGGCCCTCCCCTCGCAGGGAGAGGGATCCCTCGGTTCTCTGGCAAGACCATGAGCGTGGGATCACATTCCATCTGAGTCTGGAGGCTGTCCGTGTTTTTATGGTGCGGGTTCTGGTCCCTGCCCTCGGGTGCCGGGCCTCTTCTAGATTCCAACACTGGGAGAGCCTGGTCAGGCTATGTTCTCAACACCTTTCGGGGACCCCCACTTCCCTTGGTCGTCCCTCCTCTAGGTGGAGGTGGCTGACCCCTGCCGTGCTCTCTCCAGGATCATCTCAGTTGCCTGGAGCTTGGGGGGCCCTGGTTCGTGTCCGGGGCTGTCGTGGGGGGATGTTGTCAGCTGTTGGACAGGACAAGCTAAAAAAAAAGGAAATCTGGCCCAATCACGTGGTTGATGACTCGATCGAGAAACGGATGTTATCTCTCCATCAGTGTCTGATATTTAATTTATTCTTTTCAAATGACTGAATCAGATTGGGCCCAAATATAAAAGCTTGATCTGGACATCCCTACTGATTACCTGGTTCAGGTGTGACCAGCCAATTAGAACATGCCAGAGCAGGGTCTGTTGGAAACATACAGGCATGCGGCCCTCGAGGCCTGGAGGAGCCAATCCCCACTCTACATGTTGGCCTTCTCAGAGTCCCCCAAACTCCTGTTGGTCTTTTAAAACTCTTTCTAAATATTTTTTTAACTTGGCTTTTCGATCATAGAGCCAGGTTTTAGGAAATTGCCTTTGAGAGTAAACTCAAAGTAGCAAAACCTGCAGAACCTGTCAGAAGGAACAGGCTATGACAGAATCTGTAGACTTAGATGTAGAGTGTGTTCATGTGAACTGTAGTTGTATTGTTTACGTTTTGACATTATATGTGCAGATTTTTGGAGCCAACAAGTCCCGATATGTTTGTAGCATTTGAGCGTGTGGACAGGCCCCTCCCCTTTAGACTAACATTTAAACCTGACAGCAATGATGATTATTATTATGGTTATTCTGACCAATAGTAATAGATGCTTGTTTCTCTGAAGAAGTCTTTGTGATTTTGGCTTCTTGGAGGGTGCTTCCTGTTTGGAACTCCAGGGGGGAGGAGCCACTCAGTCGACCCGCAACAGATCCTGCAGAATCTAAAGACTCAGTCTCTGAGTAGCTGCTGCTCCTCACTTTTTCCTGCTGGTCAGTTTCATTAGCGTGAAGCACCTCCAACATCTGAGGGCTTCAAGGAGCCACAAAACGAGACAGACAAACGTCAAACGCAGCAGAAATGAAAAGGAAAAGTTTGAAAAGACAAGTTTTGGTGAAATTTCAGCACTTGATGTTTTTGGTTGACTGAGGAGGAATTGTCCCCCCAAAGGGTGACAGTCCTGATGTGGGGGGAGACTGGCATCTCTGACTCCTGAAACCTTCTCGTTGTCTTAATCCCCCCCTCTTCTGTTTGCAGGCACAGCCCCTTCAGACAGCACAAGACCAAAGACAAACACGAGATCGACCGCATGACGCTGACCATGGTAAGAACACTCCTGAACTTCTCTGCCAACAACTGAGCTGCAGCCATTCTGAGGTTCTGACCCGGTTAAGTCTTTGAATCAAACGTCAGAAGTTGGGTTTGTAAGAACTCCGTGTGGATCTCAGGACTTCTGGTCTGATCAAACTCTTCTCATTTCTTCATGAGTGTTTGTTTGTAGGCAGAAGGTTTCAGCGCCCTCTGCTGGTCACTGTCACTCTCCAGAACATCTACCATGATCTGTTCCTCTGATGGATTTATTCCTGATCCATCCTGGTCACTTCCAAAGAGAACCTCAGCATCTTCGTCTCTGCTGCCTCCAGCTCTGCTTCCTGTCTCTAAACCAATAACACGGCTGCTCTCTCTGCAGTCTTCAGCATCTCTCCTTTTATCGCACAGATGTGTGTTCAACAAGAAAAGCAGCAAAAAAATCTGAGAATTTCATCTCAGTAGGAAACATCTGAAGTCAGAAGATACATTGCTGTAAAAATAAAAACAGTTTGATTTTATCAAATAAAAATCCAGAATAATGTCCACACATGTAGAATCATTTTGTGTTTTTGAAACTTTTGTGTAGAAAAAAAAACTTCTGACTCTGGAAATGTCGAAAGCAGCACATAAACACACACAGGTCTACAGGCAAACTAAAGTTACAAACTTTGAACAGAAAAATTCCTGACTCAGCAGCTCGGCTGTCATAACTTCTGTTTCTCAAGACAGAAGGACAGTAGGAAGTAATCCCACACTGGAAAAAATGTCTGCCCGCAAAATAAAGCATTAAAAATGTAGGATATAAAATGCAATTTTTTCTTGTTAGAAGTGACAGTCTCTGCCAATGTCTATGGAACATTTCTTAGATAAGTTGTAATGTCCTGCTCCTTTAGGACAAATATAAATCTAGAAATTCATTACAAAACTCATGTTTTGGTATATTCTCTAAAAAGAATGACACATTTTAAGATGAAGTTGTCTTAGAAATAAGATATAAATGTTGAGTCAAAAAATCAAGCAAGTCTGTTTCTTAAATCAAGATCTCTCTCTGTTTATAATAAACTTATGTTTAGTAAAAAATTATATAAAGTAAATTTAAAAAACACATTCATCAGATATTTTGCCAAAAATGTCTTTAAAAAGTTGTTGTATTTAAGTGTCAAGTTACTGAAAAGTTGGTTTTGTCTTATATTAAATGTAATAAACATTTAAACTAGAAGCTGCCCAAAAATACTGTGTTACTTTCTGTTTTTGCAGCTTTTAGGAACAAATTTAAACAAGAAAAAAGGTCAATTTGATCCAATCAGTGTAACACTCTGTGTTGATTGGCTGCAGACAGCAGACTGGTGCTGATTGGTTGATCAGCTCAGAGAAATTTTACGTCTGGACTTTGCGTTTGTAGAACTGTGTGTTAGCGCTCATAGACATGTTTGTTTATGTGCTGAAGGACCCAAAAACATTTTTAAAGAAACTTCATACATTTTTATGGCTGTCAAAAGCATGAAATGATTCTGCATTTTTCTGCACAGATGTTGTTTGTTGTTTACCTGCACGGAGAGGATTTTACGTTCATAAATGATGAAGGAAACTGTGCCGCCTCCTCACAGAATCGATGAGGCGACCTTTTCCCCGTAGATAAATATGACGGACGGACAGCTGCAGCAGGGTGCACGAGTCTGTCACTCATGCATCTGTCTCCTCCCCTTCCCAGAACGTGGAGCTGCCCGACTCGTTCACAGCCGAACTCAAAGACCTGCTGGAGGGGCTCCTGCAGAGGGACGTCTCCAAGAGGCTGGGCTGCCAGGGCCGCGGGTACAACACCGCACGCTCAGCATGCACTGAGATTGACTGCTCATTAGGTCGCATCAGGGGGATGGGGGTGGGACCATCTGGAGTTAATCAGAGCTGATGAAACCTGTTCTATTAGATCAACGGTGCCTCCCGGTGGTCAGATGAAGAATTGAGGCCATTTTGATTAAACATAAAACAGATTTAAGGTGAACGATTTGTCTGTGTGGAGGAGCCGCAGTAACTCCCGTCTCTGTGTTGCAGAGCTGCAGAGGTGAAGGAGCATCCCTTCTTCAAGGGCATCGACTGGCAGCAGGTTTACTTGCAGAAGGTAAGGCTGACCTCTGGGCCCCCCCCCTTTTATCAAGTTCATGTCATCAGTTGCTTTAATGACTTTTTATTTGTCAATATATTAAAAATCTGGCCATACATTCATGGTACATGTCTGGGCAGAAGAGCCAAAGCAAGTACTCAAGACTTGCATTACATCAAAACAAAACTGAAGTTACTAAAGTCCTGACAGATTAAAGAAGCGTCTGCTGAGAGCTGCTTTCTCCTGGCGGTCCATGAATGCAGCACTTTGGGTTTTCTGGTCCATCGTTTGTTTGAAAGCCACTGCAGTCGCTGTTGCCATGGTTACCACATCACTCCAGCAAAGTGGCCATTGCCTCGTCTTTACTCTGATCATCATCTTTCTGTCCCCCCAGTACTCCCCACCTCTAATCCCTCCCAGAGGGGAGGTGAATGCCGCTGACGCGTTCGACATTGGCTCGTTTGACGAGGAGGACACCAAGGGCATCAAGGTGAGCACCTGCTCCCAGTTTCCCATGCACGTGTGAAAGAACACACCTGTAACTCAGGTGGAGAAACTTCCTGCAGGGAGGTTTTTTAACTTTTTTATCAAAGCTACAGTTATGAACTAACAGGAGTAAAGCGGGAGGTTGTTTGGGTTTAATAGGTGGGAGGGGCCTGAACAAAGCTTCAGGTACTGAGATGCCCCAGAATCAGACCGTAGCGGGGCATGTCTCAGTCTGATGCAACATAGAGATCCACAAAGGTGATGTGGGTTGCTGTTTGAATCCTCTAAATGAAAAAGAGCTGGCTGTGAGCCCCACCCGACCCAAGCTGCCGCCACCTGAACCTGGTCTGTGTCCCGCAGCTGCTGGACAGCGACCAAGAGCTGTACAAGAACTTCCCACTTGTCATATCGGAGCGCTGGCAGCAGGAAGTGGCGGAGACGGTTTACGAGGCCGTCAACTCGGACACGGACAAGATCGAAGCTCGCAAAAGGGCCAAGAACAAGCAGCTGGGCCATGAGGAAGGTAAGGGTCTGCTTCACGTGCACGCCCTGAGTGCACCTACAGCTGCTGACCCCTCTGTGTGTGTGTGTGTGCGTGCGTGCGTGCGTGCGCGTGCGTGCGTGCAGACTACGCCCTGGGGAAGGACTGCATCATGCACGGATACATGCTAAAGCTCGGGAACCCCTTCCTCACTCAGTGGCAGCGCCGCTACTTCTACCTGTTCCCCAACCGGGTGGAGTGGAGGGGCGAGGGCGAGTCGCGGGTGAGTCAGGCCGCCGGTGTGGGTGGAGACGAGTCGCGGGTGGAGTCACATGATCACTGGGATGTGCTGAGTGGGTGCCTGTGTGTATGTGTGTTCGCCACGCTGAAGGAGGGCTGGCTCAGACACTTTCAGAAACACAGAGGCGCGGTGAGTGTGCAGCTGCGCAGTCTTCCTCCTGCTGCTGTCTGCGCAGTCTTCCTCCTGCTGCAGGTAGATGAAAAGCAGCTCCTCGCTTCTGCTCCCACCTCCCCCCTGCTGTAGACGTCAGAGAAGGGATTTAGTCAGAGCGTTGAATGCTCAGGTTTCTGTTGGGGGGTCACGTTTAGGGACTGGAAATCCTTGAAAAACCTGGAATTTAATGAAAGTTTCAGAGTCCATCAAGAAAGTTCTAGACAAGTTTGTGCAGCTCTGACGGAACAAAACTAAAACACTAAAACCAATGTAGTGGGAAAAACCCTTTAAAGTTTGAAAAAGTTTTTAAAGGAAAATCAGGTGGGTCAGAATACACACCTTGAGGGCTGGAGTCCAACATGTTTTCCAACTAACCTACCATTGAAGCTGCCACCTGATCCAGGTAATCAGCAGCAGATGAGGCAGAATTTCCTGAAAACCAGCTGGAGGCCGGCCCTCGAGGCCTGGGCTCTGACACCCCAACGTCTAGCTGATGTTCATAGATGACTGTCCAGCCCTTCTTCGTCAGATAACTTTAGTTCAAAAGTTCCTGTAACAAACGGAACTGAACTCCCTTCTGTTTGCTGGGGAACCGACCCACATTCTGTCAGAGGAGCAGAACCAATGACAGTTCTCCGCTGGAGCAGACGTGGACCTCCAGCTCCTCCAGCCATGAGAGAACAAACAAATGGCAAATGGCAATAAAAGTTCTTAATGTTGTCATTGAAAACCCCAGAAGTTCTGGAGCTTTATTTGGGACAGAAAGTCCGGTTCTCAGTCCTCAGTGGTCCCTTTACGTCTGCCCCCCCCCCCCCCCCCCCCCCCCCCACCCCATAGATTAAAGTCCTCCTGAGTCCAAACAAGCTGAACCGAACAGAAACGGTTGTTTACCTGCAGTTCCAGTTAAAACACGAGTAGTTGAAGCTGCAGCAGGAGAACCCCCCCACCCCACCCAGATAGCTTTGTGCTGATTGGTGGATTGTGTTCACAGCAAAACCTGCTGACCATGGAGCAGATCGTGACCGTGGAGGAGACGCAGATCAAAGACAAGAAGTGCATCCTGCTGCGTATCAAAGGAGGGAAGCAGTTCGTGCTGCAGTGCGAGGTGGGGGCGCCGCGGTGGAACCGGGCCAGAGCAGTCGTCTGGGCGCTCATGTCTGTGCTGTCGTTGCAGAGCGATCCGGAGTTTGTGCAGTGGAAGAAGGAGCTGACGGAGGCGTTCACGGAGGCCCAGAAGCTGCTGCGCCGCGCCCCCAAGGTGATCGGGAAGAGCCGGGCTGGCGGCGTCCTGGATCAACCCAAACCCCCCCTTACACACCGCAACAGCAACGGCCTGTGAACACACACACGCATCCAGAGACACACATGCACGCACACACACACACACACACACACACTGCACTCCTCATCACTGCAGGACTGACGCCGCAGCGCCCGCCACGCCCACTCTGCGCGCCGGCCACGCCCACTTCACATGCTAGCCAACCAGAGGTGAAGCTCACTCTGACTTCTGGACCCACAGAGGATGAAGGGAGAACCAGTCTGCATGTGTAGAACTTCTGCATGCCCCCCCATCCCTCCACCTTCGTCCTGCAGGGTGAAGAGGATGAGCCCCTCCCCCCTTGTTCCTCCCTCACTCACTGAAGTGCATAAAGTGCCAATGTGGACATTTTACTGGGGCTGGGGGGGGCTCCTGCCAACCCCCCCTCCCTTGGACACTGTTTGTGGGCGGGGACTGTGATCATTCCATACTGCTCCTGATTGGCCACCCAGCAGCCAGTTTCCATGGGGACTGCAATCCCATTGGCTGTCAAACAGCAGCCGGTCGCCATGGCAACCCTGGACAGGCATGGTGCACGGTGTAACTGTGTGTGTGAAGGCTTGCAGAGCAGGCGGGGTGGGGTGGGGGTGGGGGGTGTATATAAACAGCCATCTCTGTGTTTTTCAGTTCAGTGTTTCTATCTGCCTGTACCTGTGGGGGAGGGGGTGGGGGAGGGCTCAGCAAGACTCAGAACCAGTAGGCGAGGGGGCGGAGCTTCGATTTATTTAGGAACATCTGGCTCCACCGATCACAGTTTGAAGTTACTGATCCATCTGTTCTGCCCCAGACCTACATTTCCCAGAAGGCCATGCTGCAATTTAAGCCTGACATTTTCTTGGTAGACGCTGTCAATCATTCAGAAGATGAGCTGTTTACTCTCAAAGACAAATCCATGGAAATGTTTACGAAGACGCTTCACAGATGACAGAAGACGAGTCATTCACAGCTGTGGCCTGCTGCTCTGAGCGCGGCGCCACCTGCTGGCTGCAGCTCAGGTTTCTACTGTGTTTTCTTTCATTTGTGGGAACAGATTCAGGAAATCCTCGCTGCCCGAGTTTTTTGTTGAGATGTTTTGCTGAATATTTTCCTGCCTGTGCAGCCAAAAGCTCCCATGTCAGCGTTTCCCGTGGACTTTTCTTTATTCTCGATGATTTTTTTTCCCGGTTTTACCTGCGGTGACTCGGTGCAGAGCTTTTTTTGTTTTCGTCGGGGCGTTTACGGCTGCACTTGAACCTCGATGATGTTTGTTCAGAAGGACAGGAAGCGGGCAGCAGTGTTACGTAGTAACATTTGTTAATTTCAGGGTTTTTTTATTGTCCATGCAGTACCGCGTCCTCGTCTGTGGCGTCCATGCATTTCCTGAGCGGCGCTAGGAGAGTTCGGGTTCATCTGGGTTTTTGTTTTAGCCTTTTCAGATGGGGGGAGATCTTATCGTCTTAGAGAAATGCGGTCACCTCTGAAGGTGTCTTTTATTTTTGTAAACCAAAATGGTTTTTATTGTTTTCATTGAATTGTTTGTCATTGCACCTTTTTAGCCCGATGTGTTACTTAATAGTTGTCGATGTGCCAAAAAACTGTCGCAGAAAGAGCGGAACCAACCGGAGCTTCTCGTGCTGCCGGACGTTTTGGTGAGGAGTACAAAACTGTGACCAAATGTGGCGCGTGCCAGACTCTCATTCCTGGAACGTCATTCGCGTTCGCTCATCCACGGACTTCTGTGGTCCTCACACACGCTCCTGTTCAAAGGACGGCATTTAGAGAAAAAAATCAAAGTCTATATAAATATATGTGTATATGAAACGACAAAACGCTTTAGGTTTATTTAAAAGATTTAATGTAGAGAAGAAGATGAGCTTGTGGGGGCGGGGCTGTCCGTGTGACCTTAACTGTTTGTGGTGAAGATCTTGCACATAAAGACCCGTTAGAGATCTCGTCTCTGCCCGTCCCAGACGATTATTTTTGTTCAGACTCTTTGATATTTATTGGGGCGAGCTGCCCGTGCTCGCCGTAGAGAATCCATCACCAATGTCTTTGTTATGCCACAAACACGGATACTACTGCTTTGGGTTTTTGAGATGAAGCTCATAATAATGCTGATATATGATCGATGATATTATTCAGTGATTATTACAAAGTTTATTTTATTTGGATGATTTTGTTTCGGACACAGGTAGGACGTCACGTGTTGGACTGCTTGTACAAACAGTTCATGAATAAAAATTCTTTTTCCGTGTTGCCTTTTGTCTGCAGTCATTGTCTACTGTGGGGGCGGGGCTTTTTAGTCACATGACTAACATGCTATCAAAGCTTAAATGTCAAATCTTTTTTCCACGATTTCCATTCTCATCACCGTGATGGTCTTTGCTGTGAGGGTTATAGAGGAGGAGTTGATGGTGGATTTAAACACCACGCCACAATAAACAGTTTGAACAAAAATAACTTCCTGAACCGTTTGTTTAGCATTAGGTTTTAAAGTTGCTTCATCTGTTTAGTTTTACACTTTTTTTTGTGAATGAAAACTGACTTTGTTTGAAGCCGCCTAGTGGTCACTTGTTGAACTCATCTGACTTCTCCTTTCCATTTTGAATGCGCCTCATGCAGGAAGTCAAGGTTCTGCCCCTTGAATCCAGCCTTGTCCTGCACAGGGACTAAAAACCAAACCATCAATGACTAGATAGGAAGTTGGTTTATAATTAAGAGCGTATTTTGTATCGTAAAACAGACTAAAAAGAAGCATTTCTGATTCTAAAATGACTTTTTTCCTAATTGCTCCAGTAAAAACAAATTTTCCGGACTTTATTTTGGAAATGACTCATACCAGGAACTGAAAAAGCTTTTTAGAGTTCTCTGTACTGAACATGAAATGATGATTTGAGTACAATCCCTCACAAATGTCTAAATAAAATGAAAACAAAACAGATTTTGATTCCCAGCAGAACAAAGAGATTTATCTTTAATCCATTAAATGAGCTCATTGTTGGGGGTGTGGTGGTGGTGGGGGGGGCACAGCCTCCATTTGTGATGATGATGATGATGAGGAGGAGGAGCAGCTGTCCTGGTTTCATGTTTTTCTTTCTGATGCTTTCCTTTTTTCCGCCTTTATAAAAGCTTATAAAACTTTGAGGTTTTTCTTTGGGATTCAAACCTTTGCTCGGGTGACTCGTGTCCGCCTTTGTTCACTATAATGAGCAGAATGAGAAAAGGATTTACCAGATCTGATGACCCTTTGATCAAAGAAACTGACGTGATTCTTCACGTGCTCCTGAACCCACGAGGCTCCTCCTCCTTCCTCAGCTGCAGCTGTCAATCAAAGGGACAGCTGACGCTCTGCAGGTCTGCGCATGTGCCCCCCCTTCAGATTTTCAGCTTCTTTTCAAACTTTGATCCTGAAAATCCTTTCAAACGTAGAAACTGAGTTTATGATCCTTCTCTCTGAAACAGACCTAATCCAGATTAATCCAGAATACAGATATAAGCTCTGTGTTGTTCCGACATCTGTTGCTTCTGTCCCACAGTTCTCCAAACAGGGTCGTGTGCCAGCTCCCCCCCCCAGATATTTTTAGAGGGTCTGTGCTGCTTATCTGCATGAGGGTCTATTTCTGCCTGCAGGCCCGCTGAGAGCCGACCGTCGTTCTGCTGGACTCCGTCGGGTAAAATGTTCTCCTTCATTAATCAATCCATTATTCTTCTGATTCTGATGGGGTTCTGGGGTGGGGGGGCAGAACGGTCAGAGGTCAGGTTAGGGTTCGATCTGTTTCACTCAGAATCCTGTTGGGAGCTCAAAGAGCCGAGCTGAAACCGTTTCAGGCGTTCCCAGAGAAGCTCCGGCTTGTAGGTCCGGTCCTGCAGTGAGACCTGAAAGTCCAGAAGATCCAGAGGAACCAGAACCTGCTGCTCTGGAACAGACCTGGAACCGCCTGAAGGTGAAGTTCTGCTTTAATCTGAGCGGAAAGAACATTTCATCTGAGGCGTTTTCACAGGAGTTTAGCAGAAGAACGAGGAAAGAAAAGAAAACTTTTCCAGTTTAGAGGTCGTTTTAAACCACATGATCTTTTATGTAAAAAATACAGTAATGTAGACGTTTAGGTTGAACCACAACAGCTGCCGGGAGAAGAGGCTGAAAATGTCAAAGCTGGTGAGGAAACTAAATAAGAGTAGAAAAAAGATCAGTATATTTCAATATTATCCTTAAACTCAACGAGTGGCTTGAAAAGCAGAAACAGCATTTCTGACCAGCTGTTACTCAACACTTTAAATGATCTCTCTAAAACATTGGTTTAAAGGAGGCTTAAAGTGCTTAAAAAGGTCAAGAATTTGCTTTCCAATAAGAGCCTGATGATTCTAACTCCTCCAGGTTGGAATCGTCTTTGGAATGGATGGTTTTTGATGGATGGATTTGGTGTTTTTCCAAAGAAAACAGCTTGTTTGATCAAAGTGAAAAAGCTAAAGAAGCAGCAGGATCTCCTGGAGGAGTTTGAAACTCAGGTGAGTCCTCTGACCAGCATCTCATTTGTCTTCAACCTGAAACCAGTGGGTGTGTTTAAAGCGGACATCCGTCTCTGGTGCTGTGGTGGAGCGTCCCACAAAGGACCACAGACAGAAGGACAGAGTTTCTCAGGAACCAGTTGAAGGCTGTGAGAACATCTTCAAGCAGCTTGATGATCCTCAGAAGGTCCACAGGACTGAAGACAACCGGTCTGCAAGAGGAAACCCCAAGAGACGGAGAACCCAGAGAACCCAGAAGGACCTCTGAAGAACCTGAAGTCACAGACGCTTTCAAGGAGAAGAAGCTGTTAAACACGGAGGAGGCCCGCTTATGGTCTGGGCTGCTTTCAGTCATTCTGGAGCCAGATGTTCTGCCCGCTTACACTAAGTTTGGTTTCGGTCTTCATGGGTCGTCCAGCAGGAGAACAATCCAGAACCCAAACAGCTGCAAACTGCAAGAACGGCTGAAAACACCGGACGGTTCTGAAGTGTCTTCTGAGTCCTGATCCCGAGGAACGTCTGTGGAAGACACCTCCAGATGTGAGGCGGGTGGAGCAGAAGACCTGCTGCAGAAATCCTTCATCTGTGATCCGCATCATGAAGTCCAGAACGGTTCTGTGGATCAGTTCAACATCTGCCTGATGTTTAGTTATTCCTGTGTTTCAGTTTGCTGCTTTCCTTCAGTTTTAAGCTGCTTGAAGGTTTAGAGATGTTTCAGTGGTGGGTTCCTCACAAACCCACAGCAATGGGGTTTGAAATGAATCATCCCAAAGCAAAAGGAAGAACATTCTGTTCTGTTGTAGCAGAAGAGTGAATGGAGACGATGACTGCTCTCTCTGAGATGTCTGATGTTCCACAAACTTGCTCTCAAACCGCTTCTTCACTTTTGCCTGCCCCTCTCCTTTGTTAGGTTTCCTCCCTGCAACCCCCTCCACCAGCTGACAGACCCCCTCCCCTCACGACCACCACAACCCGAGCCCCCACCAACCCCCACCCTGAGTGCAACCATGGCGCTGTCCTCACGGTTGAAGCTGTGGGAGCAGAAGGGAGGTGCAGAGCTGCTGTGTGTGTGATGTCATCGTGCATCCATCAGGACTGATGAGTCATTTCCTCGTTAGGACGGGGCGGGGTCAAACCAGGATCTGCTTAATGTAAACGACAAACCAAACAGGAAATAAAAAACTATAAAACTCAAAAGTAAAGTGGAAGAAATACGGAAAACTTTTTTAAAATGTGCAATGTGATCAGCTGGGACTGGTTTGACCCCAAAAGGATTAACAAACAAATATAAAACTTACATTTCTTAACTGTTTTTTAAAAATCTTTTTTATGTTTTTACACAAGTACCTAATTTATAAAAATGTACTTAGGTGCCAATGTTATCATTACGGAAGCACCGTGTTTCACCTGGATTGACTACATTTTTTATGTCAACCAAATTCTGTACCTGTCAGAGAATAGGTTGCTTCTTTTTCATAGTTTGACCCTGAGCGCAACTTAGACTCAGGTGCGACTTCTATGTGATTTATTTAAAATAAACGACGACAACCACTAGAGGGCAGTGCAGGTGTGTGTCTCAGTATTGGCTACTGACAGAAGAAGCGCTGCTCGGTCTTACACCAGGTTTTGCAGGATTGTTCCTAAGTGACACAGAGGATGTCCTTTAGCATGCCATGGTTATCGGAATAATTATTCATTCGTTGCACTAGTACTCCTCAAGTAATTTATGAAGCTAAATACGTGTCACGGGGTAAAGGTAATACAGGATACATTTAATTGGGGAAAGTCAGTGTTTACATCCCTAAAGGCTAACACATGCAGCTGGGATAGCACGTGAAACGCTTGGCTAACCTTTGTGTCAACAGTAAAACCGGGAGAAACACGGCTGTGTGTCAACATTTGTGTTTGTGCGTCTTTGATTCAGTTCTAATCCGGCGGAGTTTGTCTCCTAACACCTTTGCTAGCATGCTAACTATTCCATTTTAGCTTCATGTCCTAGTTCCTCACATGACACTGAAAACATCTCCACATTGTTTTATTAGGCTTTTTGTGTGTAAAATATTTCTTTATTTCAGCTTAGTTCAATATCACCTGATGCCGATCTGCTGCATCTGTTCTTAACCTAACTATTAAAACGTTGAACCGTTTTAACTATTAAAAAAACAGATTCAGCAGGAGAAGAAGCCAGTGGCCACGTCCGTCCCGCCCCCGCCCCTGTCAGCTCTGCCGGGCGGCCTCCTCAAGCAGCTGGTCCGGGATTCAGAGAAGGAGACCAAACACAAAGAGCCTGAGGTCAAGGAGGAGAAAGCCGTGAGTGCCAAGGCGCACTTTATTTCAGCTAAGGCATTTCACCTTTTTTGATTGTAAATAACGGGACACAAGCGGAGGGAGGTCTACCTAACCGCTCCCCAACGTGCAGTTTGGTGGCGTATGCCACAAAGTTTCACGCTAAACGGAATGAACGTTTCTTGTCCCTCGCCACACTGGCTCACAACAACCGGTGTCTGCCCGGCGGGAGGCGGGTTAAGGGGAAGGGGCTGTTCTCACGTTGTGACATCACAATGTGAGGACCCGCTCGTTTTCATGGACTGGGAGGGGCTGGTGCTCAGCGCGCAGGTTTTAGAGGGTTGCTCAGAGATGTGTGAACGGATCCAAATCCCACTTTGGGGTTGTTTAGAGTGAGGAATGAACATTATCAAACACTTAAAAGCTCAATAAGTTGGTTTTGCATAAGTCATTTTTCAAAAGAAGTGGGCTACTTTATACATGGTGTGACACGTTGTCGTGGTAACAGAATCTGCTTCTCACACTGCTACAGCTGGTCCATGAGGACGAACCATCAAAGAACATCCGTTCAAATGCTAAAAGCGATTCTGACTCTTTTTCTTTCGGCTTTTCCCTTTGGGGATCCAAAGCCGTATTTCCGAGGGAAAGTTCACCTCTTAAGGCTTGTTTTTGTCCAGATGATGAAGCAGACTTTTGCTCCAAAGAAATAAAGTCTAAATAGTTCCCTTCCTCCTCGTGTCTCATTTCCACCTTCTTGGATTCTTTCCTCTCTTTCTCTTCTCCTTCATCTCAGTTTTTAAAATGATCAAATTAACTACACAGGTTAAAGGAAGCTCACATCTCTTTCTGTTGTGATAAACTGTGGCATGACAACCGAGGTTTGTTTTTTTAACATGTTCATATTTGGAATACTAACTGGTGTTTAGGCCAGTCAGTGATGTAGAACATTTGTGACCAGAACTTCTTCTTTAGGTGTGCCTTATTACTGTGGTATATCCACACCTTGATTCTGATTGGCTAATCAGAATCAAGTATTCATTTGGATCATGGCATAGCAAAGTACATATGAATAGATTTATGTTTTTTTGTTTAGATTGCTTGAAATAGACCAATTCCAATTCCTTTTTGGACCATTCCAGCTTAGTGCTGCCCTCAGTCGGCTTTGTTGATGGAGTATTTTACCAACTCGGACACGTTTTTGTTTCAGCCACAGAAACTGAGTGACAACCTGGTCCAACAGTTCCTCATCCCAGATCAGACCCCCCCCATCCTGGAGGCTGAGATGGCCCTGCGCGCCGAGAAGCTCGTCAGCGACAGCAAGCAGAGGAGATGTAGCTCGGCCCAGTCGGATGGCCGGTCATCCTCCGAGCACCGAATCCTGACCCCCGACTCCGACTGGAAACCAGAAACCGTGCAGACAGAAACTCCAGAGCAGGAAGTGAAGGCGGAAATTAAAAACAGAAAGACGCCGCAAACTGAGCAGAAGAAAGAGAGGATGGAGGAGGTGAAGAAGAACAAGGAGGTGGTGGAGCAGAGGCAGGAGCCAGAGGGGAGGCAGGCAGATGAGGCTGTAACAGAAGACGGCAGGAAGGAGGTGAGTCTGACCCACTGACTGTATCTGAGACCTGGACCGGGTGAGTGTGATGTCATCCAAAGAAAATGGTTTGCCTTCATCTGCAACCAAATGAACTTAATTCAGGCGCCGTTTTTTTGCGACATGGAAGCCGCCATGTCATAGTCGGATGTTTTTCATGAAACTGATTGGTCCTAGTTGGTCTGAGCTATTGTTTCTATGGCAACCGCTCTCACCAATCAGGAGTGAGCTTGTTGGAAATACACACCCCTGCTATTTGAAAGCAACATGCAAAAGACTTGAATATTGCACATGGGGGTTGGCAGGCTCCACCTACTTTCATTCAGGCATCTGATTGGTCAATTTATAACTTGAATAACTTGAACTAAAAAAAAAAAAAAATAGAATCATCAGAACGTGTTAAAGTATCAGATCAAGAACGGTTATTCTGACCAATAGAATGACTGAGAAACAGCTGTTTATTTCTACATAGAAGTCTGTGGGATTTTGGCTTCTTGGAGCCAGCAGGTACTTCCTGTTTGGAACGCCAGGGGAGCGGGGTCACTCATAGTTCTCATACACAGTCATGGTCTGACCTGTAGAAACAAAGTTCATGAAGATTTCGATGTGAAGCCAAGCCAACTATAGAAACTTCACTTTGTCTCCAAAATGGCCTTGTGGAAGTGGGCAGAGACCCCACTGACCCCACGGTCAGCCCCCTTCAGCTTTCATTTTGGCCGTTTAGTCCAGTAGAAACCCTCAAAGATTGTTGTCCCAGTGGGGAACAATAAAACCCATTTCATGCATGCTTCTTTGTCTCCAGCAGGTGAAGGATGTTTGGTATGAAGCTGGAACCGTTTGGTTTGTTCACAAGGACGGTTTCACCCGAGGTGAGCTCCAAAAAACATTTCAATACCCAGACGAAACCAAATCCTAATCCAAATCCTGATGATGCAGTTGGAGAAGTGGAACAGGATTTTCAGATTGAAGGAAGAAAACTGATCTGAAATGAAAAGTCATTCATTTTTTACTGGCATAAGAAAAGAAAAAGTGAAACCTGATGAATGAAAACTAATGGGAGAAATATCAAAACAAAATAAATAACATGATTAATTACTATTTACTGATTAATTACTGGCGTTTTCTGGCTGTGACATGGTGTCACCATGATGGTCATCATGGTGTTATTCTGGATTAGCAGAGTCATATGTTAATCCAGACGCATAATCCCGCTGGCTGCACACGCTGAGAGCTTCATCAATCCGTCTGCTGACTGTCAGCTCATTACAGCCTGTTTATCCTCATATTCCAGTCCGGTGTCAGAAAGGTGTCTCTGTGTTTTCAGCCACTCAGCTGCAGCCGGATGAAGGCACGCCGGACCTGCCGAAGGGCCGGGTGAGAGTCCGCCTGGAGACGGACGGCTCGCTGCATGACGTCTGTGAGCTGGAGGTGGAGAAGGTAAACCCCAAAACCTGTCAGAAAGCTACTTAAATTTATTTCAACCATGTTACACTGGAAAAATCTGCTTCTCAAAACCTGTTTACCTGACTACAATTACACATTTAAAGAGAAAGGTGTCACAGTGAGTAAAAAACCTGCTGTCATTAACACTTTGGTCCCTTCTAAAATGATCATATTTGCCAAAACTGTGGAGCCAATCAGAGTGTAGTTTGTGTGACATCTTACGTACACTTGCATTTCACGCGCACGTGCTCAGTAAAGATCTTACTAATGGCTGGAGTGAGGGATGAGGACACCGTCTGACAGCATCGCCCGGACGCCATAACTTCCATCATCCTTCTGAATACTTTACCATACACTTTCCACCACAATGGTACGTTCCATTTTCATGACCTGCCTTGAAGTGGCCGTACGAGCCTTAAGGGAACTGTAAAACACACCTGCACCCCCCTGAAGGTGCAGCCGCTCCTCTACGGCCCACCACGGACCAGACAACCCAAAACGCCACAGAACCGCCCAGGTCAGACCTCTGGATGGGTGTGTGTGACTTAGGCCTTACTAGGTGATGGGAGTATTGATACCACATAGAAATCACTACATCACCAATTTGGGAATCAACTACTTTATTAAAGAATTGATTACTATGAGAGAATAAAAGAGCAGGTGTCAGATATTTGTGGTTATTAGGTGAGTTATTCCTTTTTTGTACTGAAACACCCCCCAGCCCACATCATATTGAACTGCTCCATCAGTTACATGACCAGAGGACAACACAACAACACAACACAGCAATACAACAATACAGCAACACAACAACACAGCAATACAACAACACAACACAGCAACACAACACAGCAATACAACAACACAGCAACACAACAACACAGCAACACAACAACACAACAACACAACACAGCAATACAGCAACACAGCAACACAACAACACAGCAATACAGCAACACAACACAGCAACACAACAACACAGCAACACAACAACACAACACAGCAACACAACAACACAACAACACAGCAATACAGCAACACAACACAGCAACACAACACATCAACACAACAACACAACACAGCAACACAACACAGCAACAACACAGCAACACAACACAGAAACACAGCAACACAACACAGCACTGCATGAGATTTAAGGCCAGGTTTGAAGGGTTTTTAGGAAAACAGATGATGTGCTTTAGAAAAACAATCACCAATAAGAAAAGACCAGTAATCGGTATCGTAACTGGTATTAAATGTTGCATGCCAAAGGTAATCGGTATTGTGTGGTGTTGCCCATCACCGGGCTTCAGTAAACCCAGACTGACAGCTGGCTGACGTCCTGACCGCCGTCTCCCGTGGGCTCCTCTGTCTCTGCAGTGTAACCCAGCAGAGTTGGACCTGTGTGAAGACCTGAGTGACCTCCAGTATGTGAATGAAAGCGGCGTCCTGCACACTTTGACCAACCGTGCCAAAGCCAACATGCCGCTCACCCAGGCTGGACCAAACCTGGTCAGCCTCTGGCCCCCGATCCAGAGCCACAGCAAGGTGACGTCAGACGCCAATGGATTTGAAGCCCAAGACACACATTTGATAATTGGTTCTCTTTACAGACTCCAAAGTTACGGCGAGGAGACTCAGCGTGGGATGCGCCCCCTGCCCTGGGGGCTTTAGTCAAGCGGTTATATGTTTCTATGGTTGGCACCAGGAGGGACCACTGTGTGTGCGCGCTGGGACGCAGCGGGACAGGAAAGACCACGGCGTGCCAAGCCTTCACGCTCGCATTCCTCAAACAGGCCGGGACGGCGGCAGGGAGCTTCAGTGGTGAGTTCTTCCTCCAAACCCAGACGGTCACGCGACAGCTGGCACTGACAGACCGATGTTCTCTGACCCCAGCGGAGCGTGTTCAGGCCATGTTCACCGTCCTGCGCTCCTTTGGCTGCGTCAGCTCGCAGCAAAGCGACGCCTCCTCCCGGTTCGCCATGGTTTTCTCTCTGGACTTCAACCATGCCGGACAGGCGGCAGCTGGACACCTGCAGGCACGCGCCCACCGCGCACCTTTCAGGTGGTCCGATGCCAAAGCTCCCACGGTCATTGTTTCTTCTGCTTCTACCGCAGACCATGATGCTGGACAAATGGAAGGTGTGTCAGAAAACTCCAGGAGAGAGCAACTTCCTGGTTTTTACTCAGATGCTGGCAGGTCTCAGCACAGAGATGAGGTAAAGTCCAGATCCCCCACCCTCCTCTGATCCCTGGACACGTAGGACTCTAACAATCAGATGTTTCCTTTGTAAATAAAGTAAAACTCTCAGAATGATGTTTGAAGGAAAAAGGCTTTTTTCTTTCAAAAATCTTTTTACAAGAAAAGCTCTTGTGAGGAGACTTTGTGACCTGTGTCACCTGGATTTAGTTCTGGAGAAATCTGGTACCAGTGAATACTTTCTGGTTAGGAAAATAAATAGTTCTTGATTCTGTGCTGCCCTTTCCTCCAGTTTCCCATTCTGATCATCTTCTGATCTATTTTCTAAGCGTTCCAGTGGTCTTTTCATTATGGTGTGGTTTCTAGGAGATGGTTTCTGCAGAGCGACAGGAGTTCATTAGAAGTTTGAGTTGTGAGCGAGACTGTTGGCGTGGTGCAACCCTGATCCCATTCCCTCCACTGTTGCTGAGAGCTCTCTGTTTACTCTTAGCTTACAGCCCCTCACACCCCAACATAACATTAGCGGTGCAACAAAAACTGTTAGCAGTATCAGAGCTATCCGGCCGTACAGTTCTGATCCATTCCAGACGTTCATGGGTCTGTTTGTCTGCAGGTAGATGCATCAGAAAGGGGCGGAGCCAGGAGCTTGTGGCCCAGCGTATTTTCTATGTCACAAATACAATGTTTTTCAAACAGCAGTTTTTCACCTGCTCCTGATCCAATGCGATTTGAATAAAGAAATACTATTATAATACTACTCTGACTGTTAATAACATTAACAGTTGGACAGAGGTTCTTTTCTTTTACCTTTGCTCATTGCAGCCAAAAAGTTCCATCTGAACCGGGTCGGTCCACAGAACTTGTTTCCAAAAAGCATCAGGCTTGTTTCTATGTTCGTTTGTGAACTTCAAAGGTTGAATTTTGTAGTGAGGACGTAGAAGAGGTTTTCTTCTGATGACTCTTCCATGAAGACCATATTTGTAGAAGTATCTGTTGACAGTAGAACAGTGTAGAACAACTCCAGAGTCTGCAGGTCTTTCTGGAGGGATGCTTCAGTCAAACGTGGGTTTGGACTTGCTTTTCTGCTCTGTCTGAGATGTTTCTTGATCTTCCAGATGTAACTTTAACTTCCACTGTTCCTGTTGACTGACATTTCTTAGTGACATTCTGAACAGAGGATATCAGCATCTGAAAAGGCTTTGCTGTCTTCTTAGAGCTTCTCCTGCTTTGTGAGCATCAACTATTTTCTGTTTCATTGTTCTGGACAACTGCTGGAAGAACCCCTGATGCTGATTGTTGGGGCGAGGTCACATGATCAGATTATTTACAATCTCTCAGATTGAAATCACCTGATCTTTGTAAACCATGATGGTGACCAATCCATGACACTGTCAGGTCTCAACTTTTCTAAAGGGGGCGGGGCAGACTATAAACTCTGCAGGGTGTCCAAACTTTTGCACATGTCATTATTTTGTTTTCTGTTATTCTGAAAGGGTAAATGATGGAAATAAAGCCACATTTTTAACATATTAAAGGATGTCTCATCTGTAAACTGATGCCTTTAGGAGATTCTTCAATCTTTCTTTGGGTTCTTTATGCACAATAATAAAACACTTACCTGGGCTGCCCAAACTTTTAAACCCCACCGTAGATGAAAGCTTCATCATGCTTTTGAAACCCTGGTCAGAAGTTTTCTCCAAACGTTCCTCTGCAGGACAGAACTGCAGCTGCATCAACTGCCCGGATCCAACTCCTTTGGGATTGTTCCTCCTACCAAGGTACGGTGACGCGTGTGTTTTTTGCTCACAGGTGAGTAAGCATGTGTGTCTGCGGTCATACACCTGTAGAGATCTTCAAAGTCCAAACGGAAGAAAAGGCTTCTGTTTGTTCACATGTAAAAGATTTGTGTGTGTTTTGTAAAAACTCATTTTGTAAACACAAACCCAAAACTTCTATCATTTTTTTCAATCTCCAATAATGTTGGTGTTTTTAATGTTTGCAGGATTTTTTTGTGACAAAGTCTTGACTGTCTAACTGGTTTATATTAAGTTGCTGTTGCATGGAGTTGGTTTGATCGCTGAAAGAAAGTGCACCTTTGTTTGGTTTCTTCCACACTGGATCAAACCAAACAGTTTGGAAAATGTTTGGAACATGCTAATTGTTCCTCTCGTCTTCCTCTTATTGCTTTTGGATCACTTTGGTTCTCTGGAAAGTCTCTTTTCATTCAGACTGTACTGAACCGTACCAGAGTTCACCTGCAAGTGAATCAAGATCTTCATTTTCTGAAAAACCAGAGTTCCAGTAAGCTTTCACATCAATCCTACTGCAAACATGTGAACTAAACAGGGCTGTGCGAAGGCATGCCCAGTCTTCTGGATTATACCATGAAAAGCTCTGAGCCCACCGTGAGGAACCGAGGATCCTGAAAACACAGAAATGTTAACCTGCTTGTTCAGTAAACCAAGGCTGTAGAATTTCTTGATCATCTGCTCCCTAAATCCTCACAGAAATGTCACAATTCATGTTTTCTAAGTTTAGGTCTCAGTTCAAGTTCAGGTCTGGTTCTGGTTCTCATTCCTTGAATGAATCCAGATTAAAAAATAATATGAAGATAGTGGAACCCTGTGTTCTGCTTGTTATGTGAGGAACCGGTGGTGTAGAACCCAAAATGTAGGATTAATGAAAAAACTGAGGAACCCAAAAAAGGCCTCAGCGCATGTCATCAGCATCATCAGCATCGAAGCAGACATTTGTGTTTTATTCTGAAAACGTTACAAGGTGGTACCAAACAAAACCAGAATCGTTTGGAGCCTGGAGTAGAGCCCTGGTGTTCACCAAAGCGGTGTCTGTCTGCTCTCAGGTTGAGGAGAAACAACGAGCATCAGTTGGTTTCACTAAGCTGCTGGCTGCCATGGAAACGCTGGGCTTCTCCTCCAGTGAGCAGAAAGCCATCTGGCATATTCTGGCTGGGATTTACCATCTGGGAGCTGCTGGGGCTTGTAAAGGTGAGCCTTCCATCAACACTGGAAAATGTTCAGACTCTGAACATTTACCAAGACTTCTTATGGCCAGAAATGTTTGGTGTGAGTTTGAGTTCTCCTGCAAATGTTCAGCAGAAGAAAGCTGTTTGGAAACAGAATTTTGGGGAAAGCAGGCGTGTACTCATTTTAATTTAGTTAAACGCTAAAGGCTGCACGGTCTCCAGGGGGCGCCACAAAACCAATGCATATCTCTAAACCTGTTAGATTCAACTCAGATATGACCTTTAGAGGAAGAGGTTGGCATTGATTTAACTCTGAATGATGAACAATAATCATGTAATCATGAGCTGAGGGTTGAGCTGTAGCTTAAAGATGGCTCCTGCAAGTATTAGGAGTACAAATGGAAAGAAATATCCAGCAAAACAGGAACGCTATATTTCAGATTTGACTCATTTCTTCAGGATTGCACGTCTTCAAATGTCTGTTCGGCCTGATCAGCACAGAAACATTTGAAAAGTCTGTGATTCTAGCAGAGAAAATGTTCTCCGCTCCATGAGCTCCAGGCTCTTCACCGCGGCTGCTTCTGTTTCTGTCCATGGAGACCTGAACCACTTCAGGGAGCAGCTCTGGACTCTCTGATGATGTCTTTTGTCTCAGTGGGCAGAAGGCAGTTTTTAAACTTCGACAGCGCTCAGACGGCCAGCAGTGTGCTCGGCTGCGAGGGGGAGGAGCTTCACACCGCTGTCTTCAAGCATCACCTGCGGCAGCTGCTGCAGAGAGCCACCAGGAGCAGCAGACACAAGCCGGAGGCAGAGGAAGGTGAGCTTCATAAAAACCTCTGATGTTAAAGTGTCTCCGCCGCAGCAGAAGTGCCGCTCACCTGTCCGTGAAGACTCAGGTGTGTCCCCTGTGCTGGTGGTGCGTTCAGGTCCCCGCCTGACAGCTGCTCAGTGTGTGGAAGGAATGGCTGCAGGACTCTATGAGGAGCTCTTCATCGCCCTGGTGTCGCTCATCAACAGGTGAGAGTTTATCTACAAACCAAACGACAAACAAAGAAAACAAGAAGGACGAAAGCAGGAAAAGCGTTCTGTGGCTTAACTGCTGTGACAAAGTGAGACACAGAAATCTAAAAACGTTCACATGACAGTAATCAATACAACTCATTGAGAGGAAGGTATTTATTTAACACTTTAAAAACGTTTAACTTCTGCAAACACTGTAAATGAAAATGTGTGTTACTCTTTGGCTCCTCGTGGTGGCGCTCTAAATGAGAATCAAAGTTTTTCACTAGAACGTAACCGGAACAGGAACATTATGGAAAAGGCCTCTGATTCTCTTACCTGTTCAGACCTGAGAGCGAAACATCTTCTCTAACCGGAGAGGAGCATTGTAACCCTATGATGGACTGGTGACCCGTCCAGGTTGAACCCGCCTCCACCCGACAGCAGCTGGGATAGGCTCCAGCAACCCTGTTCTCCAAAAAAGGCTTCAGTTAAAACGGATGGATGGATGAATAGAACGTGGAAAGAGTGAAGGTGGTATGGAAGGATGAAGGATGGATTTAGGATAGATGGATGGATGGGGTGGGTAGTTTGACCATCCCATCAGACTTTTCTCTGACAATATAGGTGGAGCTGACGGTGTCTCTCTGTTCTCTCAGAGCTCTGAGCAGCGAGCAGCTGCCGTTGGCGTCCGTCATGGTGGTGGATTCGCCAGGTTTCAGGAACCCCCGACACTTAGGAGACGAGCGCGCAGCCGGCTGGTCTGAACTCTGCCACAATTACCTGCAGGAACGACTGCTGGAGCGCTACCACCGCCACACCTTCACCCAGACGCTGGACAGATACACACAGGTGACCCAACCTTTAACCTTTGCTCCACCTGCCCAATTGTCTTTCTGACCTCCAAGATCATTCCTCATTTTTGAAACGGTATGCAGATGATTCCGTAATGCTGCTTGGAGTCACCTTTAGGGTTTCATCTGCACATAGTTTCCTTTACTCCTTTACTGAAGTGTCCGTTTGCTCTTTCAGGAGAAGGTTCGGGTAGATTTTGAGTCTCCAGAAAGCAGCCCGGCTGAGGTGGTTTCTGCCATTGACCAGCCGCCTCCGCAGGTATGATGAAGCTGCTTTATGGAGGATATAAATGAACTGAAGAACCGTAGACAGCAGTCTGTATGCTGGTGTGAGTTTGGTAGAAAGAACAAGTTTCTCTCCAGCAGTTTCTGCAGGTTCATGTGATTCCAGACCTGCTGACGGAACCAAAACTATGAGAAGGCTTTTTGTTCTAAACATGGCCGCCCTTCCACGTTGTGATGCTCTGCTGGCGTTTCAGGTCCGGACGGCAGACGGGGACTTCAAGGGTTTGCTGTGGGCTCTGGATGAGGAGATGGTAACACCTGCATCCAGTGAGAGCGCCGCCCTGGAGAGAGTCTGCCAGCACTACAGCAACACTGGTAAAAACAAAGACAGAAACCGCAGAAAAGCTGTGTGAAGGTGGAGTGACACCAGGGTGGATGTGCGTCCCTGCAGTGCGTCAGTGCGAGCAGCCGCTGCAGTGCGAAGTGCGCCACCTGATGGGCTGCGACCCCGTCCGATACGACCTGACGGGGTGGTTCGGTCTGATCCAGAACAACCTGTCTGCGCTGAACGCCGTCTGTCTGCTGCAGAACTCCACCGTGTGAGTGTGTCCAGTTTTTCAGTCATTCAGAGGCTTGTTTTAGTCAGTGGAGGTAACACTGCCTGAACTTTAACTAACTTTAGTAAAGTCTACTTAGCATCACGCGGGAAAGGTGATCATAGTTTAGACTCGTGTAGGGTTAACGTTGCTGTAGTTCTTTAAAGCGGAACATTTTCATGGATCATGTGGTGGTCTTTTTCATGATGACTACGTCGTTTTTAGCTAAATCCAAAAGCGTGTCGTTTTCTAGAATGTAGTTTCTGCAGAGCGGCAGGAGTTCATTAGAAATTCACCACTGAGTTGTGGGCGGGATCGTTGGCACAGAGCACCCCCCCCCCCACCCACCCCCATTTCAGAGAGCTCAGTGTAGGGAGCTTGTGGCCCGCCCAGCTCGTTTTCTACGTCACAAATATGATCTAATCTCTCTCTCTGTATATATATATATATATGTGTGTGACCAAAAACATGGTCTCTATCAGAGTGGGTCTTTACAGAACGTTCTTCTTCTGTTGGTCTTCCTCAGAGGAGAGGTGAAGGCCATGTTCACCCCCAGAATCTCGCTGCCGCCTCTCTGTCGAGGTCTGGGTGGGCTGGAGGGTGGGAACCAGCGCTCTCTGCAGAGGAACAGCACCATCAGGAAAACCTTTAGTGGCGGGATGGCGGCCATCCGCCGACACTCCCACTGCATTGCTGTAAAGCTGCAGGCCGTAAGTAGACCATCAGGACGCCGCGAGCGTCTGCGCGGGTTTCAGAGCGTCGGCTTCTTCTCTGCAGGACGCTCTGGAGAACGTTATCCGCAGGGCCGCTCCCGTCTTCCTGCAGGGGGTCAGCGCTAAGATGGACGGAGGAGGTTTTGACGTCCCGGCGCTCAGAGTGCAGCTGAACTCCACCCAGATCCTGTCGGCGCTGCAGCTTTACCGCACAGGTCGGCTGCACCTTCATGACAGAAAATGTCCACTCCAGCTCCAGGTCACACGTCTGAAACACATTTGCTTCTGAACTTAGAGAAGATAAAGATGTTTTATCAATTGGAAATGTTCTTTTCTGATTAAGAAGTGAAGGTGAAAGCCAAACATCTGCTCACCTCTGTCAGATCTGCAGGAAGGCTGCTCCTCCCACCTGAACAGGAAAGACGGAGGTTTTAGGACTTTCTGTGAAACCTTCTTCCAGTGGAAGTAGAGGCTCTGCTGTAGAGGTTTCAGGGATTTAGGAAAACCCTGGAAAGAAGCTGAACCATTAAGAGTTTCATTAAGAAAAACCTCCCAAACCAACCGATTGAGATAGTAGTTTGAGTCTTCAAAAACTCTGGAGCAGAGTCAGATCTCCTGAGTCACACTGAGACGACAAATCCAGACAAAAACGTTTTCCTGGAAGATTTTCTTCCTTCTGAACTTTTTCTTCACTTTTCAAACTGAACAGAAGTGGAGCCAACGGTATTGGTGGGAAAAATATAAGAAAATCACTGTATTTACTCTGTTTTTTGTTGTTTTCCACCTTAAAATCAAATCCTATTTTATGGAAACTTGAGGTGAGGTTGTGCAGGAGTGAGACGGTCTGGTGGGTGGAGCTTGTTTCAGGAGGTTCCTGGTTCAGTCACCTCCTGATGTTCTGCTGCTGTGTGAAGTTTTACGCCGATGATGCTCTGATGTCTGGAAGCAGACTGCCGTGAACTTTGACCCTTCTTTGCAGGTTTTCCAGACCACATGAGTCTGAGTGATTTCAGGTGTCACTTTCAGGCGCTCTCCCCCCCAGTAATGAAACGCTACGCCTCCATGTTTGTCAGCCACGATGAGAGGAAGGTGAGGAGTTTTGGTCTGTGGTGCTCTTCCTCAGCGGCGCCTTCAGCTCAGCGTGAACGTTGTCCTCTGTGTCTCAGGCGGTGGAGGAGCTGCTGATGGAGCTGGACGTGGATAAGACGAGGATGGTAGTTGGTTCCAGCAGGGTGAGAGCACATCGGAGCACGTCTGAGGGAACGGGCAGGCGTGATCGCAGCTCATGGGGTTTCTGCTGCTTCTCAGGTCTTAATGAAGCGTGGCGTGCTGCGCGACCTGGAGCAGCAGAGGGACCTGCAGGTCACCGGCTGGCTGGTCCACCTGCAGGCCGCCTGCCTGGGGCATCTGGCGCGTCAGAAATACCGCAGACTGAAGGTCGGTTAGAAGATCGTTGGCTGCAGGACTTCATTCCAGAGATGACACTTTGAAACAGGATTTTCTGTTTTCCTGGACTCTCTCTGTTCACATCTTTGTGTTGACTGAGCTGTTTGTTGTCATTCTTATCATTCATGGTTGTTTTGCTTTCTTCATTCAGGTCATGTTTAGTTAAGATTTTTTCTTGATAATAATAGTTTGATGATTTGAGGTCAAACCTTCTTCAGATTCATTTTACTCAGAGATCTTCTTGGTGACGTTGAACCTCTGCAGAAAGCCGTCGTTCCGTGTTGTGTTCAGGTGCAGCAGATGGCCGTCCGCTGTCTGCAGAGGAACCTGCGGGTCCTGAGGATGGTGACCGACTGGAGCTGGTGGAGACTGTTCTGCAGAGTGCGCCCTCTGCTGGACGTCAACATGGACAATGAGAGACTGAGGGCCAAAGAGGTTTGCTGACAGAGACGGGGATGTTTAAACTCCTAAAGCATCAGAGGAAGTCAGGCTTCTGGAGTTTAAGGTCCCACTCCCATCATCTTTTGATCCGATTCCAAAGAGTTCCCAGTGGTCTTTTGGTTACGGTTACGCCGTTTTTAGACAGAATCCTTGTGTCGTTTTCTAGGACATAGTTCCTGCAGAGCAGCAGGAGTTCATTAAGGTGCATTCCCACCAAACGCAATTCATGCGGTCAATTGGCATGTCCGTCCCTTTTCTCACCGCGTGGCCAAAAATGTGTTCCCTAAGCTCGCCGCCTCATTGGCATGTGGAGGAGCTAGCAGCTAATGTTGTCGATCACTACATGAAGCTTTGTCTGCATTTCATTTACAATGCATGGAAGACACAGACGATGTTTAGAGGTCAGTTTTTCTCTTTCAAAGAGCTCTATAAAAACATTGGTGATCACGTCTCCATGGAGATCGCTGCCATCAAAAATAAATGAATGAATACATGAACCTTCTACCCACAAAAAAAGTAACATTCAGTCATGAAATAGTAAACACTGTGTAATAAACCTGTGCTTGTGGTGACAGCGGTTTGTCCTGTGCTCGGAAAACTAACACTTGGAATGTAACCTGGTTCAACCCTCAGTATTACTGCATTTGACTTTTGAAATATATATTTGCATTTTATTAAGCATAAACAATACAGCAGTTTTAAAAATAAATTTCTATGAGCATTTTTTTTAAAATCAACAAGAAATGTTAAACTAAAGTTTTCAAAGACTGCATTTATTTGTGTTAACTATGTATTACTAAAAAAACTCATGGCTATAAAAATACATTTCAATGACGTTTTCAATCAAAAGAATTATCCTGATGTTTTTCATTCTTACTTATAGTAATGTGTGTTTGGTAATTTAGCAGAAAAAAGTTCAACCCGAGTTCAGCAAATATTACAACGCATGTGAACTAACCACATTCACCACGAGAGCAGCTGACTGGCACAGGGGTTTGTCACTTTATAAAGACAGTTGCTCACTCAATGCTGAGTGACGGGCTTGCTCTGGTTGTCAGGAAAGGATTGGTTCATCCATGGATGTTTCATGGTTTTTAAACAGGAATCATGTGTTTCTGTTGTAACAGCATGTTGGTTGTATGTTTGAACACTTCAAAATGAAAACTTTACATTATTTCATGTGTTTTAAGTAGCTCTCATGCTAAAAAAGTCTGATCCTCCCTGATTTAGAGGTTCTCTGGTACAGTGAGCTTCAGTCCTCTGTGTCTGGATGACGGCCGCTTCCGCGGTGTTTCCGTCTCTCTCTGACCGTGTTTGAAGCAGACTGTCGCCCAACAGTAGCGGGAAGGATTCAGGAAACCCCTCTGTCCCCAAAGGGATTCATCAGGATAAGAAAATGAATGGAAGTTCAGGAGATCCATCCACCATATTGGATGTGTTTTCTACCGCTGTCACTGAAACCGTCGCATCCCCAAAGTTGAGTCCCTGATTGGTTGACACAGACGTGACGACCTCCCCAGAGTTTAGTTTTTTTCTCTGACTCGCTGCGCCCGCCACTGAATTCGTGCCGCAGAACTTCGATTTACGTCTAAACCATTGACTTTACATTGAAACAGGCCGCCTCTGCCGCGTGAATCGTGTTTGGTGTGTGAGCACCTTTAGAAAGTCACCTCTGAGATATAGACAAGAATGCTGGTGTGGAGCAACCCCGCCCCCACTTCCCATTACTGAGAGCTCGGAGCCAGGAGTTGTGTCACGCCCAGCGTATTTTCTACGTCACAAATAAAATCTTTTCCCAACAGAATTTTTTCGTCTGCTTCTGATTCACAACAATTAGATTCAAGAAATAATTTAGAAGAATTGTAATTTTAATGTGGGCTGCACGGTGGCGCAGTGGTTAGCGCTCTTGCCTCACAGCAAGAAGGTTCCCGGTTCAAGTCCTGACTGGGGGACCTTTCTGTGTGGAGTTTGCATGTTCTCTCCCCGTGCATGTGTGGGTTTTCTCCGGGGACTCCGGCTTCCTCCCATCGTCCAAAAACATGCTTCATAGGTTAATTGGTTACTCTAAATTGTCCTTAGGTGTGAGTGTGCATGGGTGTGTGATTGTGGCCCCTGCAACAGACTGGCGACCAGTCCAGGGGTGTCCCCTGCCTTCGCCCATGAGTAGCCGGGTTAGGCTCCGGCAGTCCCGTGACCCCGAAAGGGATAAAGCGGATTGGAAAATGAATGAATGTAATTTTAATCTTACTTTTCTTAATGTGTCTTCCATCATGAGAAAAATGCTCCAAGAACACGTTAAAACACCAAAAAGAGCAGGTCATTCAACTTTTTGGTATTAACTTATCTTTTGAGAGTTTATTTACTGTCAATAACAAATAAACTCTTCAGCTATTCCTTGATTTTACATTTTTAGTGTTTTTGAACTGAACAGAGTTGAATCTTTTTTAAATAAATCACATAATGAACGTTTTAGTCTAGTTCAATTTATCCTGTTTGCTCAGCATTCTGTGGTTCTGATCAAATTTGGGCCAAAAAATCTATCTAAAAATCCCAGAGTCTAATTTGAGGAAAACACTCAAGTTTTCACTTTTTCATCCGATCAGGATGAGATTTCGGCTTTGAGACGGCGTTTGGAGAAATCCGAGAGGGAGAGGAACGAACTGAGGCAGACTGCAGATAGTCTGGAGACCAAGGTACATGCACACATTTGTATGTGTGCAAGCACACACACAAATGTGTGCTTGCACACATACTGAAGATGATGATGTTTCCACCTGTGCAGGTTACTGCTGTGTCCTCAGAGCTGAGTGATGAGCGTTTCCGTGGCGACGCAGTGGGCCAGGCTCTGGACGTGGAGAGGGCAGAGAGGCTCCGACTCAGCAGGGAGAACAAGGAACTGCAGGTCCGCCTGTAAAGAAACAGTGGTCTCTGGGTTCTCTAGGTTCTGCAGGTTTGAAACGTGACTTCTTTCCATCACAGACCCGTCTGGATCAGTGCAAAGTTACCATAGAAACCCTGGAGCGGACGCTGGAGGAGGAAAGGCAGAAAGCACCGGTGGACGTGGGGCAGAGAGAAGCAGTCACAGGTAAAAACCATCCTACATACCTGGATTGAAGAGTCTGATAAACCTGGAGTTCTTCATCTCCAGCTGATCCTGACTTTACCCAGGTGAAGCAGTAGAGAGGGGATAGATGGATGAATGGATGTATAGATGGATGATGGATAGAGTGGTTGGGTGATGGATGGACGGACAGATGGGTTTTCCTGATGAAAGCTAACAGCTTCCCTGCTACGTCAAGCTTTACTCTGGTGACACGTGAGAGCATTTTCTCCCCCAAACAAGTTTGGAGTTTCTAAATTTTTCAAAAGAATTTGTCAGATTAAAAGCAGAAAAGGATTTTTTAAATGACTAATCTCTGCAAACACTGATGTATTCATGAGTGGAAACGTTTCTTTCAGCTGCAGTTTGTTAAATTAGGGTCAGAGTTTAATGCAGTCTTCAGTTTTCACAGAAACGTCTCAACTTTCTGTCTTCCTGCCAGAAAGCGAGCTGTCCATGCAGCTGGAGTGCTGCCAAACGGAGGTGGAGTTCGTCCGCAGACGGCTGAAGCAAACGGAGGAAAAACTGGAGGCGGAGCGGCAGAGCAGGCAGGAGCTGGACGCCAAGGTGAGGTGCGCACACGCCAGCTGCAGCAGCAGGTCCACGTCTGACTGGAAAACTGTCTGAATGCAGGCGGCAGCCCTGCAGGCGCAGCTGGAACAGTCCAGGCGGGGGGCGGTGGAGCTGAAGCGCCACTGTCGCCGTGTGACCTCTGACCTGCAGGACGCCCGGGTCCTGACGGACAGTCTGCAGAGCCGCACACACGAGCTGGAGCGCAAGCAGAGGAGGTTGGTGTCTTTGACTGACATCTGTGGAAAAGTCCTATCTTCATCTGAATGAAAAAGTTCCTGAAAATGTAGGAACGCAGTAAAAGGAAAATTCAGCCTAAATAAGCCGAAGCGTCTGCAGGTCCCAAAAAAACGACAGAACTTTCATCTGTGGAAGTTCTGGAGAACAAAGCGCTGGCGTTGTTGATCTGTAAATATTTAGTTCTCCGCCGGATGGACCAGTGAACATCCATGAGAAACTGTTCTGGATTCTGTGAGCGCAGGTTTGATAATGAGCTGGCTCAAGCGCTCCAGGAGGCGGAGAACGAGAGGGAGCAGAAGGAGAAAGCTTTTCAGGAGAACACCACTTTGGGAACGGAGATCTTCAACCTGCGCCGCAGCCTGCAGGTCTGTGTGGCTGACGACGGTTACGCTGATGTTTATTTGGATGTGAATGTTTGCCTTGAGGCTTGTTGTTGGCGCTCCTCTTGTCTTTCATTTGTCAGTAAAGTTCTGATTGTAGTTTCTTGTTCGGATGATGTCACTGCACCATGGTGCAGCTGGTTTCAAAAACCACAAAGAGCCTAAAGATGGTGTGATGTTGGTGCAGGAGAGCCAGTCTGAGGTGACCCGTCTGCAGAAGCAGAAGGAGGAGTTGTGCGCTCAGATCCGAGACCTCAGCCTGCCGCTCCACCTCGCCACGGATTCGCTGCCCGACCTGAAGAAGCAGCTCCGCCTCCTGGAGAGCCAGGCCGGCGAGAGGATGGAGGAGATGGCCAAACTCACAGCTCAGATCCAGCAGCAGCAGCAGGTCTTCATCACTCCCACGTTCAGATGCTGCAGGTCGTTTCTGATCTTCACTCAGCGCCGTCTTCTCCGACAGGTCCACATGCGCTTTGAGATGGAGATGGAGAGGATGAAGCAGATGCATCAGAAGGAGCTGGAGGACAAAGAGGAGGAGCTGGAGGACGTCCACAAATCCTCTCAGAGACGGGTGAGTCCATGTTTGATGAGCTGATCATCTGTGGGAACTGCAAGTCTTCTGTCCTCACCTGGAACACAGAAAGAGTGAAGAATTCACTTCTGGTAGATCCTCCTCTGGGATTTATTCCAGATTACCCAGAATTCCTTTCTCTGTGGTCCTACTGCAGAGACCGTCCTGGCCTGTCTCAGGTCTGAGCTGACCCCAGTTTCTGTCTCCTCACTGCTGAGCTTCCAGACCTCCTGTCCTCATTTTATGCACTTTCCCCCAAACTTTCAGCCGGTTTCCATCAGTCAAAGCTCACTCATGTTCTCGCCGCTCAGCTCAGGCAGCTGGAGATGCAGCTGGAGCAGGAATACGAGGAGAAGCAGATGGTGGTTCATGAGAAACACGACCTGGAGGGCCTCATAGCCACTCTGTGTGAGCAGGTAAACCACGCGCTTTCTGTCAAATCACCATAAAACTATTTCTTTGTCTGGATGTTCTGTTTTAAATGTAAACATTTCCTGTCAATGCTCTCTCTGCTTTTACTTTGAAAGTTTTCTCCTCAGCTTCTCAAATATGACAAATAGGAAAATAAGCTGCAGTAAACTTATTTGGACATTTCTAATCTTTTTTTTACTGCGCAAATAATTGTTCCTAAGAAATGGGTGCGATTTTACCAACTGTGAGGATTTTTGCTCACATTTACACCAAGTTTACCTGATTGGTCAAAAAGTCAAAAATCTGACGGATTTCTTGATGCTTTTAATGTCTTTGGAGTTCATGCCTCCTACTTTTTAAATGAAAAACCTGAAGAAATCACCGTAGAATCTGCTGAGTCGGGGGTTGCCATGGTGATCTCCACCAGAAGAAGGCGAGAGGTGTATCCGAATCCCCTCACTTCTCCCTAACCCATAAAAGACTGAAGAGAATCCAGCACCCGGACAAATGTAATTCAGACACATGCTCACAAGTCAAATATGACGTCACCGATCTACTGAAGGAAAAACTAACAAATGCGAACATTTACCAAGACGAATTAAGAGTCCTCTGAGTTCTGATGATGAAAACTTGGATGGTTTTTGAAATACAGATGTGAAAACATTTCATTTCAAACAACAAACTGTTCCAACGCATCACATTCACCAATGTGAGCATCAACACCATGAACACCCGATACGGTAAATGAAATTCTGACATTGTTTCTGCCAAAACCGCGTCACTTTTAGAGATTTTCATAAAGTTTTCAAATATTAATGGGTTTTGTAAAATCATGTGTCTCATGTAAAACAACAAATATTTCTGAGAAAACAAAAGAAAAAAACATTTCACAGTTTTTTCAAGTTGAAGACATTTTGTCTTTCATGTGAGAGTCGCTCTGTAAAAAATAAAAGTATTCACTGCAAAAACAGGCCTAGAAACAAGTCAGCCAGTTTTCTTTAAATAAGCAAAAAATAATCGGGGAAAGAGGTCAGAGAAATAGTCTTACCAAGAATTTCCTATTTTCAGAAAACGTCTATCCACTAAGACGTGTTTTCTTAAACTAAGATGACTTATTATTACTTTCAAAAACTTTCTTAGATCAGAATACTTTCCTTGCAAAGCAGAAAAAAATACATTATTTCTTGAAACCAAAGTGTTTTTATTTTTTCCGTTTTTGCCGTGTAGATGATGTTTGTTCTTTAGACGTCATTTAATTCAAACATTTCATGTGTTTTACCAAAACAATCCTTTTCTTAATGGTTCTTGTCCCTGTTGTTTGAAATCCTTCCTCTGCTGCTCTTCCCGCTGCATGACGGAGATGCAGCTGCTGCTTTATCGCATTACACCTACAGGAGAAAGATGGCTGAACTCTGCAGAACCTGCAGACTTCCTGCAGGTTCTGGACTGAGTTGGGTTAAAGTGAAATGACTGAGAACGTTCCCGAGCAGCTTTTGAGGAAGAATTCAGGACGTGATGCTGAAGACGCAGTGAAAGGATGCTCTGTGGTCCTGCAGGTGGGACACCGAGACTTTGATGTGGAGAAGAAGCTGAGGAGAGACCTGAAGAGAACTCGGGCTCTGCTGGCCGACTCTCAGCTGCTGCTCGCCGCCATGGACAGCTCGGGTTCCAGCCAGCCGAACGGGAGCAAAGAGCAGATTGAGCGGCTGCACTACCAGGTAAACCTTCACCTTCACGCTCCGATGGGTCACCTGGTGGTCCATCTGGGGAGCAGTCATGAGGTCTGTGTGTCCAGCTGGAGGAGAGCAGGGCCAGGCGTCTGGAGGCTGAGAAGGTTCAGAAGATGCTGTCGCAGGAGCTGGAGAACGCTCAGCTGGAGCTGGAAAACATCTGCAAGCAGAAGAGCCTGGTGAGTGGAACACCATCCTCCACAGGAGACGTTTCATCAGGAGAGACGGCGTTCCTTCAGTCACGGATTCAGTCGCTGCAGGAGGTCCAGATTCAGCTGCAGGTCACCGCAGGACTGATGTCTGTCAAACTAATAAGCCCCTCCCCCTCAGCCAAGCATCTACCAAAACAGAACCACCTTTAATGGTAATCAGAAAGGAGGTGGGCTTGTCCTCCTGACAGGCTGGCTGTGAGTGAGAAACGGGCGGATGTGACAGCTGCTTCGCCTTAATGCGGCGAGAACACAGTTCATGACAGGGATGTCCAAATCCAGGCCTCGAGGGTCGTGTCCTACCATGTCTGACCAACCTTCCATTGAAGCTCCTTATTGGCTAAACACACCTGATCCAGGTAATCAGCAGCAGATAAGGCAGGGTTTCTGGACGACCAGCAGAAGGCCCTCGAGGCCTGGATTTAGACACGCCTGGTTTATGAGGTCAGGACGTTTCTGACCTCTGCATTGTTGACTCTGCCCACTTCAGGCCACCAGTTCAAGAGTCCCTCTACAGCCTCCATAATGGCGTTCTGCTGTGGCGATGTGTCGATGGCACGGAGTAACTCCAGACTGAAGCCTTTTTAAAATGGAATGAATCTGTTTCCTCTGTAACCACTAGAGTGACTTTTAATGCAACCAGTGTGTTTCTCTAAAAGATGATCCCACTTCAACACAAACCAACATTTCTGTCTGCACAAGTGAAACAGAGCGTCTGTGTGAGTCCAGGTGGATGAACAGGTGACGCTGCTGCAGCACGAGAAGGCGGACCTGCTGAAGAGGGTGGAGGAGGACCAGGAGGACCTGAATGAGCTTATGAAGAAACACAAAGCTCTCATTGCTCAGGTGCGTTCCTGCATCCTCATATCACGCAGCTGCAGATGAAGATCCTCATCGCTTCTCCTCCTCAGTCCTCCAGTGACATCAGTCACATCAGGGAGCTGCAGGCGGAGCTGGAGGAGGTGAAGAAGCACCGACACTCTCTGCAGGAGCAGGTGAGCTTGAGGAGCACTCACCCAGCAGCGTGAGCTTCCCCGAATTCCGCCGTCATCTCCCGTCCTTCTCTGCAGCTGCAGCAGCAAGTGTCCAGGCTGCAGTTCCTGGAGGCGTCCACTGTGGGGCGCAGCATCGTCAGTAAACAGGAGGCTCGTGTCTGTGACCTGGAGAACAAGCTGGAGTTCCAGAGAGGACAAGTCAAGAGGTTTGAGGTGAGATGAAGGTCTTTGGGCTTCAGGACAATGTCTTCATGAGCCCACGCTCACCTCCTTCTCTGTGTGTGGGGGGGTTCAGGCGCTGGTGCTGCGTTTGAGGGACAGCGTGGTCCGTTTGGGGGAGGAGCTGGAGCAGAGCGCCCAGACCGAAGCCCGCGAGAAGGAGAACGCCCGATACTGCCAGCAGAGGCTGCAGGAGATGAGAGTGGAGATGGAGGAGCTGAGCCAGAGGGAGCAGGAGAGCAGCCGCAGGAGGATGGAGCTGGTAACCCCCCACCCACACGCAGACGCTCAGACCGCCGTCACATCAAGAACAAAGACAGTCAGAAAGTAGAAACAAAAGCTAAATGAAACTGACAGACTAAGCCAAACGGACATCACTGCGCTTAGACGCTCCTTCTCTGTGAGTCAGTAACAGAGTAACGTAACAAATTCCAAAAACGCAGATTAATTTAAGACTCAACAGAGTAACTGGTGCATACGTGCACGACAGAGTCGGGGATCAGTCAAAGTACAGACATTCACTCATTGCTGCAGTCAAGGTGCTTTTCAAACTGGATCAAAGATGAGACAAAAAGAGACGCTGTCCTGAAAGGAGTCCTGTCATCTCCACAGAGCAGCAGGTGAGCAGCAGAGCAGAGATCCTCCCCATGAACTGATGTGTCTGTTAGGAATGAAATGACTAAAGACGCTCTTTGGAGTGAAAGACAAGAGTCCGCTCCTTCCTGAGACTCTGAGACGATTATTTCTATATGAATTCATCCTTTCTCTCTTTATTTTCTCTCTGAACTGCACGCCACTGATCAATATGAGTTTTTGCTCAATGCGCTCTGCGGGGGCGGGTGGGGGGTGCATAGTTTGGTAGACCTGCAGCCGTGCAGAACCGTGCACAAACGGCAGATGTAGAGAGAGAGAAACTGATGCAACTCATTTTTATAGAATACATAACGTCATCCAGAATGAACATGGAGACATTTCATAGTTCTGTGTGTTTTCAAAAAACTGGTTTGGATTCAGGTTTGATAGACATGAATATGAAAAGAACAAGATTTTCCAAATCTGACTGAGCTGCAGCACAGACCACATATGTTTGTGTCATTTTTCACACCGTTGTCTGAATTCTGTTGAAGCAGATTATGTCTTGAACCATGTTCATACCTCGCACGAGGTTATGGCTTTCAAAATATTGTTTTTTATGACTTAGTTTTATTTTATTTATTTACCTTTATGGAACCACAGACGTTCACAGACGATTAAAAATCTCTTTTTCAAAGAAACCCCATTAAATGAAAGACAAGAGGATCTTGTCTGTGTGAAGCTGTTTTTCCCTTCAAAGTTTGTAGATGAGTAAAAAAAAGTAAAGTAACTAAATACTTTTTAAAAATAGGTAATGAGTAAAGTAATGTAATTACAATTTTGATCCAGTAACTAAATAAAGTAATTAATTACTTCTTAGACGTAACTTGCCCAACACAGACTTTATGTTACTAAATCTTTGGTCATTGAATATTTGATCACTTTCACGCTGTCTCTGGTCTTCCGCTGAAAAAACGAACAGTATTTCTTTGACATTTTCTAAACATAATGTTAGTTATTCCTCATAAACTTTGGAGGGAGCCTGGCTAGAATCGACCTTCAGACTTTTTATGAAGCAGCAGGTCATATGGTCAGCGGCAGACGTCTCCGTGGTTGGTGTGGATCTCCTCCTGTTTCCCCCTGGATGTAACGTTCCTTCCCTCTGCGCTCGGACTCGTCCATCTCTGCGTGGAGGACAGCCTGTTCTCTAACACCAATAACGAGGATAAGCAGAAGGCCACACGCTCATGACGCCTCCATCTTCTCCTCATCCTCCTTCCTCTTTCTGACAGTTATTAATCCTCATTGTCTCCTCAAGGTCATGCTCACACACACAGTCTGTAGGCGTCTCCATGACGACCGCTGCACCTACGCCTGCCTCCTCCAACCCCATCGAGCCAATAACTTTGAACGCTCCTGAGCTGGAGGATGTTGTGTGTGTTGAACATGAAGCAGAGATGGAATGAATCCATCACGCCATTCTGTGGCGTCGGCGTGCGTATGTCACAATTTAGTTGTAAATGACCCAGGCAGTGCGCCACAGGTCCTGAGCCTGTGTGCGAGGACATGCCATCACATGCTCGCCTTTGACTGATGAGCTCATATGAGCTCCGCTGAAGGTAATCGCCGCGGCGGATTGAGCCCCCAGGTCTTTACAGGTGGCTGGGTGGGGTAGGGGGGGCACAGCTGTCGCAGCACGTTCGCCCTTGCCTCTCTGAACGTCCTTTAATCTGATCTGTTAACAGGAGATGCAGGTGGAGGAGCTCAGCACCGTCAGGCAGACGCTGCAGGCCGACCTGGAGACCTCGATCCGCCGCATCGTGGACCTGCAGGCTGCTCTGGAGGAGGTGGAGTCCAGCGACGACAGCGACTCTGAAAGGTAGTTTCCCTTCAGCACCTCCATGAAGACTCGATCCCGTCTGTGGTTCTGACGTTCTGCCCTTAAACGCAGCGTTCAAACCGCCGTGGAGTCCTTCACTCGGAGGAAAGACCTGTAAGAAGCTCCTGGCTCTGAGTGAGGTGTTCTGGCTGCTGTGATGTGCAGGTTCAGGTGCTCAGGTGTTCAACTTCCATGGCTGAACAGTTTAATGCTTATCAAGTAAAAACTCAGGCTCTTAAAGGATAATTCATGTTTGTACTCACCAAACATTCAGAATCCAGTCTGAGGAGAAACGAGGAGCAGAGAAAGCTCCTTCTGATGATTTTAACAGGTTAAAAGAAAACGTTGATTTGATTTCCTTCACTGCTGGCTGATTATCTGTCTGGACTTCAGCAGGTTTTTGAGGAACCACCAAATTCTCCTTAGGAGAAGAGAAATTTGTCTTGAAAATGCACGAGGCTTCCATCTGTTAAACCATCCATCCAGTCCTTCTGACAGCTCTGATTCTTCTAGAAGGTTTTGGTTCTGAGATCTTCTCAGAATCATCTAAAATTTAGAGGAAGTTCTCCAGAACCCATCCCGATCAGATCCTCCAGGAGAGCCCGAGCTCCGTTCTTTAACCGTCACAAATGACTGTGGAGCAGCTTCACTGACGCTTCCATGAACTAGAAGACTGTTAGAATAAAGAATTAATTACTTTGGTGAGTACAAACCTCAGAGCACAAAAGAGCAAAAACCTGAAAATAAAACCTGGAATTGTCCTTTACGTTGAGTCGTGCATGGCGACTAACCATCCATGATCTTCTGCAGCAGCAGAAGTGTCCTCCAGAACTGCAGAACATGAACACAGATGAAAGACAGTTCAGTTCTGCAAAAAAATAATGTCTTCTGAAAGTTCTCAGCACAGACCTACAGGTTTGAGAGGTGCATTATGAACCGGGTTCTCGTTCATACGTTGAACCTTAAGAACCAGAACCAGAGTGGTGACGGTGATGCCGTCAGCAGTTCCTGCTGGCATGCTGATAACAGCTGAGTTTCCCAGCACTGAGGTGCGGTTCTGCTCCTGCAGCGACTCCGTGTCCAGCGTCTGCTCTGTTGGGACCGAGGATGTGGGGGAGGGGGTTCGGAGGTGGTCAGGAGGCTCGAGAGGAGGATCCCGCAATGGGGGCTCTCCGTACAGCAGTCAAGATGGCCGTCAGTCCGTCACCGATACCATGAGCACCTACAGCTTCAGGTGAGTTCATGAAAAACCAAACCGGAGCCAGGTCAGTTCAGCAGGCAACCACGAGGGGCTTTTTACACAACAGTCTGATACTTCTGTGGTTGGAGTATACATCCAACTCAAATGATGGTGAACTTTTATGAACCTTCTCTTATTTTATTTATTAACATTTTACTCAATACAATGACATTAGCGTCAGTATTTACTGATATGTGACTGTCCAATCGTCTGTTGTGAAACGCCTCAGTAGGTGTGGTCCAACATTTGACTGATGTGCTTGATCCTGTTTTTAGAAACGGGCTTGTTGACATCATCTAACGTGGTAACAACCATCGAGAAGCAGAAAAAAACAACTTCAAACAAATGTAAACAAACCAACTGGTCACATGATCTCACTCTTCATCCATCTCTCATATACAGTCTGTGGGTTAGTCTTCAGGTGTGGTTCTGGTCTGGTTCTGGTCCTGGTATGATCCAGCTTTGATCTCTATCTGATCCAGGTCTGCACTGCAAAAATCTGGATCTTTAAAATTAGTCAAACATCCATCCATCTTCTTCCGCTCATCCGGGATGAGCTCTGCAGTCTGAGCAAAGATGCCCAAACTTCCCGCTCCCCGGCCACTTCCTCCAGCTCCTCTGGGGGGACCTGAGGCATTCCCAGGCCAGCCAAGAGACGTAGTCTGTCCACGTGTCCTGGGTCTTCCCCGGGGCCTCCATCAAGTGGGACATGCCCAGAACACCTCCCCAAGGAGGTCCAGGAGGCATCAGGACCAGATGCTCAAGCCACCAGATGCCAGGAGCCCTCCACCCACCCAAAGAGGACAAACTACCTTTCTTTGGTCAAGAACCATGGCCTCAGACTTAGCTGTGCTGACCCTCATTCCAGCCGCTTCACACTCGGCTGAAACCGTTCCAATGCATACTGGAGGTCCTGGCTCGATGAAGCCAACAGGACAACATCATCTGCAAAGAGCAGAGAGGAAATCCTGTGGTTCCCGAACCAGACCCCCTCCGGACCCTGGCTGCGCCTAGAAATTCTGTCCATAAAGACTATGAACAGAACCGGTGACAAAGGGCAGCCCTGCCGGAGTCCAACATGAACCGGAAACAGGTCTGATTTACTGCTGGCTATGTGGACCAAACTCCTGCTCTGGTCATACAGAGACCGGACAGCCCTAAGTAAGGCTCCCCGGACCCCATACTCCAAGATCACCCTCCACAGGACACCACGGGGCACACGGTCGAACGCCTTCTCCAAATCCACAAAACACATATGGACAGGATGAGCGAACTCCCACGAACCCTCCAGCACCCTAGAGAGGGTGTAGAGCTGATCTGTTGTTCCACGACCAGGACGGAAACCGCATTGTTGTTCTTGGATCTGAGGTTCAACTATTTGCCGGACTCTCCTCTCCAGTATCCTGGCAAAGGCTTTCTTAGGGAGGCTGAGGAGTGTGATTCCCCAGTAGTTGGAACACATCCTCTGGTCTCCCTTCTTGAAAAGGGGAAACACCACCCCGTCTGCCAGTCTGTCTAATTCTGATCAGTGTCCACAAAGGTTCTCCTCGTGGTTTAGTCTTGAGGCCTCTGGTCTTTTTTATAATGTATCCCCTTATTTTCATCAGAAGAAAAGGATCCAATTTTACTTTTTGTTTTGTTTGGAAGGAACTGAGATTTTCTGTTTTTATTAAACAGATTCCTCATTTACATTTGTGCTTGGGACCAAAAGTTTTTGGATTTCAGGTTTTTCCTCTTAAAGTGACTACTCCAGTGACCGAGATCAGTGGTGTAAAAGTTGGATTTCCTTTTTTGTGCCCTCAATTTTCCAGAAAAACTTAAATCTAACTCTGGTTTCAGCTGAAGTTTGGTTGGCCTGTGACCAAAGAGCTGAAGGTTCTCCATCGTCATGTTTTTCTCTTCCTTCTTTAGGTCTTGTGTGGATCCTGATGATGAGGGTTCTGAGCCTGGGGGGGTCGGTACCCAACACCTCAGCCGGGCCCCGTCCTCCTCGGCCCTGTCCGAGCTGCTGGACGGACTTCGTAAACGGCGAGCAGCAGACACCGCAGACGGAGGCGGGAGCGCCGTATCTCTGCCCATTTACCAGACCACTGGGGCCTCCACCCTCAGGCGCAGGTCTTCAGCGCTGTCGCTGGGGGCGGAGGACATCCAGGAGCCGTGTCCCAGACCCAGCATCCTTAAACCATCCTCGCCCCTCCTGCCTCGTGCTGCCACCTCACGCTCCAGCGGTGACGCTGAAGGCCCCGCAGCGCCCCCCCGCTTCAGCTCCGGCGAGTCGTTGTCCTTGCTCCCGGCGCTGCCCCGCCTCTCCTCGTTGTCTTCCTCTCTTCTTTCCCGGCGTCCTCCCTCGCTATCCATCCCAGAGGAGGACTCTGAGGACTCTCCCCGCTCCGCACTCACGCCCGCCCTGCGGTCCCCCCAGGCCCCCCGTCACAGGAGGCTGGTTCCTGCAGACGAGGGAGAGGGCCCTCTGGGCTCAGAACCACTGGTCTTCCAGAACCGCCGTCTGACCGGAGATCGTGACGACGCGGCATCAGACATCCTGCCCGCCATCCGCAGATCTCAGTCCACCAGCAGCCTGGCCAGCTCAGTGAGGGGGGGCCGGAGGGCGCTGAGCGTCCACTTTGGAGAGCTGCCCCCCTCTACGCGCAGCCGGAGGAGCTCCGACACGGAGTCGTCCAGCTCGGGAAGCTCGCAGGGAGGCGGGGCCAGACGCCGGAGGGAGACCCCCCAGGGAGAAAGGCTGGAGGCAGAGGGCAGTGAGGGGGGGGACGTGGCTTCAGTCATGAAGAAGTACCTGAAGAAGGAGATCGACTGAAGCCCCCCAGGTAAGCTCTGAGCTTCAAGTAGAACCGCTCCTTCAGGAGGGGAGGGAATCCCACTGATGCTGCTTGGTTGAAGGGAGTCACACAGACCCCCCCCACCCCCAGAATGATTTCATCAATAGAGAGAAGACGTGTTCTGATCGGCTGAGGATGAACTGCAGCGTCCGTCATTTCTCTGGGTCTGTTTCTGAGGCTTTCATTTGAACCACAGCAGAGCTCACCTCCTCTGATGCTCTTCCAGGCTCTGCAGGTGTGAAAGGTCAAAGGTCACCTGAACTCTGGTCCTCCTGAGAATGAGGCTCTGTGTTCTCCTGCAGCTGAACTCTGGTGTGGTTCACTTCAGTGAGAACACAGCCGCTCACCATCAGCCTCTGCCGGACTGCAGGGCTTTCCTTCCTCTAAGCAAGGCCTAAAACATGTCACATATCTCTATTCATATAAGTAGAAAAACTGTCAATAAAAGCAGCAGTCCTGGTCTCTAAGACACATTTAAATCTTGAAATGATCTATGAACATTCATATTTAGGTCTATTACTTTGATAAATGGGAATAATATGTCCTAAAATAAGCGTGTATAGTTAAACTTCTGAATCTTCAACAAGGTACATTCATATACATACATTTTCCCCTAAAACTGCATCTGCAGCCATCCACCTTTCCTTATTTTTAGATCAATTACATACTAGAAATACACATTTTAGGATAAAGTTGTCAAAATTTTGTGTAATGTTATGTTATTTAACGCTACGAGTCAAAAACCTCATTTCTTTTGAGATTTTACTTAAAATAGGATGTTTTTACAGATTATGATGATTTTCAAGACTTATTGTCTTGAAACAAATCAAATTAAATCAAGCTTTATTTATGAAAAGGGCTTCCCATGCATCGCAGCTCAAAGCGCCATACAATTAAAATTAAATTACAATTAAACCCCTCTGTGAGGGTTCATAATCTAGAACAAGATCGTTGAGAGAAGCAGTCTCAAGACCATAAAAACATTTAAAAACCACTGAAAGAATGTTCAAATCAAGCCTGAAACGCTTGGGTGGTCACGCCCCCTGTCCTCGTCAGAACTCATGCCGCTGAGTTCTGTAATAATTGTAACTTTGAAAGAGACTTATTTGGTAAACCAGAGAGCAAGCAGGGCTTTAACCTGCTAGAAATAAAAGCATGCATCAGCACCTCTGTGCTGGCAAGAGAGAGGAATGGACGGATCCGGCACTGCTTTTCAGACGATAGGATGCTGTCTTCACGACATTTTTAAGATGTAGGAAAAAAATTCAGCTCTGAGCCAAAAAGCTTCTGAGAAGGTTTAAAGTGACGGAGTTTGTGTAACATCATCTCTCTTGTCTTCAGGACCCATGATTAGAACCCCAGTATGTCTAAAATACAGTTTAAAAGAGTGTTCACAGGTTCAAGGTCATCAGGAGACACGGCGAAGTAAAGCTGTGTGTCATCAGTCATTACGTCTCAAAGAAAGGTTAGTTTTGTCTTCCATCAAATGTAAGAAGATATTTAAACTGGAAGCGTTGTGATAGTTTGTGTTTTTCGCAGAGCAGTTGGGAAATACTTCGGTTTACACATCTCCTACAGAGGATATTTGCCTTGCTGGTAGACAGGAGGTTAAGACCAAATTCAATCTTGAAATCATCTCTAAAGCCTCATATTTAGGTGGATTGCTCTGCTTATTAGAACAACACATTTAAGTTAAATTGTCTTCAAAATGAAACAAATCAAACTTTCCAGTTTCCCTAAACTCAACCAAAGCGGTTTCATGACACCAGATGGCTCATCGTTAAACTTTGGCTTAAAATAACATATAAAGTCAAGAAAACTTTTTATTATGATGTTTTCGAGATCAAAATACTCTTTATTGTCCTAAAATAAGTCTAATCTAACTGGAAAGTTACTGGTTAGTTTGTTTGGTCTTATATCCAGAAATGTAAACTAGAGAGCAGACTAAAAGTCTTGGTGAGATTTGGTGTTTTCTAGTTTTTTCTTCAGGATCAGTTGCTCATGTTTGCACCGTTTTTCTAGAAAAGTTCTGCTTCTATTAGGAGCTGCTGGACAAATGAAGAAAAACTCATAAAAAATCAGAGATCTTTTTCATGAATCCCTGATTACTTTGGATTCACCTGAAACAGCAGAGAAATGGGATGTTTGATTGACAGATGCTGCAGGAAGTCTCTGCTCCTCCTGTGGCTTGAAGCCCTGCAGGAGGGAAGCCAGCAGGCTGTGACTAGAATCTGAGGCGGAAGCAGCGCATCACGCTCCTGTTTCTCCTCATCGCCGCTCTGACCTGCGTCTTCTTCACTTTTGTCTCCCATCAGGCTCCTGGTGTTCCCACCTCCAGCTGTGAGCCTCAAAGACACCAGCCCTCGCTCCGCTCACATGGATGTTACAGCCTCCACGCCTGCTGCTGCGTTTTCTAATGTTTGTATATGAAGACAATAAACCTCTTCTATGTATGATCTCTGTTCTTCCTCACAGCGCGGCTGCTGTGTTCACTTTCACAGAAGTTTTTAACTCAGCAGCAGAAAAATGCTTTGTTTTCTCAAATAAAGTCAATGACAGAACGGACACAGGAAGCAGAGGACAACACTTTCAAAATAAAAGATTTTCACACAAAGAAACTCTCAAACAGGATTTTAGTCTTACAGAAACTGCAAATTTTCGAATTTTTAAAGCAAAGTTTAAAAACTTTAACAAAAAAATATGAGGCTCCTCCCCCTTTCTGCCTTCTAAAGGCTTTTAGTTTGTAGACATATATCAAAGCATATAGTAATTAACAAATGTAATGTTAACATATGTGGAAATAAATCATACATCCCAGTAGAGGTCAAATATTTTGTAGTTTATAAAAACCATCAGTAAAATCAAGCAGAATTACAGTGGAATCTGTCCATAAAACTATGTCAAAAACAAATTCAATATTAAAATGTGGTTTAATAAACAAAAGTAATTCTTCTGATCTGATTTCAACCAAAATCTAAAGCCTGTGTCTGAAGCGCACCGTCAGGCATGTTAACTTTTTATTGAGAATGAAACCCGCGTTGCCGAGGGCAGTGTGAATGTAGCACGAGTTGTGGGTGGGACCGCTGGCATAGGGCAACCCCGTGTTGGAACTGTGCAGCCGAACAGTTTGATCCACATTCCAGCTCAGACGTGGAAAAGCAGTCCCTCCCAGTGTGTCACAGATTCTGGTTTTCTTGTCTGCTCCTGATTCATAGCAGTTTGAATAAAAAACACTCAGAAATGGAATTTTAAGCTTCATCTTCTTAATAGGTGTTCTCAATCATGAGAAAAATGCCACGAGAACACATACAAACACCAAAACAACATTTTCATCGTAATCGGTCTTTAACAACAAACAAACAAAATGTCTGAAGTCAAAGGAAATAACATTGATTTAAACACCAACTCATTCTTGGTTTTATGGTTTAACAAAATAAAACAAAAGATAAGATTTTAACAGAATGAGAGATTGCTTTTTTATAACCTTGAGTTTGTTTAGAACAGCAGCAGGTTCTTCCTCCTGGTTTGCATCAGACTTTGGAACTGAAGATGAGGATGAAGGCTTAGAGCTGGTCTCCGTCTCTGTGAGGAAAGGATGACGTTTTGCCTTTTGCTTCCAGCTGCTGTGAGCTCTTTGTCCTCTAGGGGGCGCTGCACATCAGGTCTGCAGCCTTCAGCGGTTACATACATCCCTGATGCCAAACATCCTACAGCTTTGGAACCCGGTCAAAGGCTGTATGGTCTTTAGTCTGTGTTTTTTCTCTGCTCCGTTCCCCGAGTTCTCCTCCTGAAACTGATGAAACAAGACTCTTTAGTGCTGCCTGGACCCATGAGCAGATCATTCTGTCTGTTAACCATGATGATAATCTGCTGTCGGCCTCTGTCCTCCAACAGAGCTTGTTACCTTCATCCTTTTAGCAGATCTTCACCTCCACGGGGCGTCTGACGCTGCAGGGTTCCACATGAGGAACCTTCATTCAGTTCCAGGCAGGAGTTCTGCTCACTGACCTGAGCTGTTGTCCGGAGCAGCAGAACATCATGCAGTGAAAGCGATGAGCTTGTTGGAGCAGCATTTCATTGTCTGCACTTTGTTCACCTCAGCTGCTGCTTGTGCAAACACAGGCCGCCGCTTTGTGGAGCAAACATGGCTGCTGGACAGCGTTTGCTTCATGGTCAAATGGAGGATGGAAGTCTGCTTTGAGGAAACAAAAAGAGACTTTCATGGACATGATGAACCCTGTGGTCTCATTTAAACCCATCTCCATGGAGGGACAACGACATCCAGAGCAGTTTTAACAGCAGATGATGTGACAGTCGCCTGTCAGTCAAAGACCAGGGCCTCACATGCTGCAATAGTTCAACAAAACACAGAGAAGAACAGCCTGCGGCGCTGCCATGATGCCATGGACATCAAAGCTGAGGTGGAGACGAAGGACGATGAGAAGTGAACTCCCTCGAAAAGGATGACTTCTCTGTTCAGTCTTCTTGTTCTCATCCCAGCAGGAGGAGGATGCAGCATCATCTTCCTCAGACATTCATGAGGTCCTGATGCGGGGTAAGTTAGTCAAAGATGAACCGATGCAGGAACGCTTCCAACTGAGAGAAAATAAGAAAAGTCTCTTTTATGACTTAAAAACCACAGTTTCCTGATCAACTTGAAGTAGAATACTTTAGTGATTTTGCTTTTTGTAGACATTAGGCATAAACTCAGACATTTTAAGACCCACTCTGATGGAAATGCTGTTTTTTGTGTTTCTAACATGTTCTTGTGGCGTTTTTCTGATGATGGAGGACATTTATAAAGGAAATTAAGCTTAAGATTGTATTTGAGTGTTTCTTTATTCAAATTGCTGTAAATCAGGAGCAGACAAAAAAAGATTCTATTTGTGATGTAGAAAAAACTCTGGGCGGAGCCACAAGCTCCCTGCTGCGCCCCGTTCTGATACATCCACCTGCAAACAAACTGATCCATGAACGTCGTCGTTTTCCTCGTCTGAGCTGGACTCTGGATCACAACTGGACGGCTCTGAGATTTTTGTTGCCCCGCTGATGTTAGGTTGGGGATGTGAGGGGCTGTAAGCTACCGGGAGAGCGTGTAAACGGAGAGCTCTCAGAAACAGGGAGGGAAAGGGGGACAGACTTGCTCTGCGCCAACAGTTCTGCCGCAACTCAGAGGTGAATTTCCAATCAGCTCCTGTCGCTCTGCAAAAACGGTGTCCGAGAAAACCACACTGATTTTTAAATGTTGGCTAAAAACAGCATCACCGCGATGAAAAGACCACCGGGAACGCTTTAAAAACAGATCAAAAGATGACCGCAGTGGGACTTTACAGGTTTATTCGGATCATCTGAACCTGCAGATTAAGCTCAGATCTGCAGCAGGTCAGTGCTTTGCTCAAACTTAACAGTGCAGGTCTATAAACGTGAACTCCTGACCACCCCTGCTGTGGAAACACTGAACAGTTCTCAGAAGAGTCCAGGTGAGTTCTTCCTCAGGTATCAAACTCAAGAAAGCTCCACAAACTAACATTAGCAAATACGTTAGGGTATGGCAAGCCCGTTGGGCTCAATGTCATCTTCCTTCCACAGAGTCCCTTCAGCAGCACATTTCCAGCCTAGAGTCAGTTTTCCACACAAGGCCCCGCCCCCCAAGCAGTTTGCTGTATTTTCAGTTCTGTCTCTGCAGATACAGAGAACAAAACTAAATCCAGAACTTACTGCGTTTAAATGTTTTTTTAATGGGCTGCATGGTGGTGTCGTGGTTCTCACCATCACCTTACTGCGAAAAGGCCCCAGTTCAAAACCCACCTCGGTTCTTTCTGTGTGGAGTTTGCGTGTTCTCCTCGTGCACGTGTGGGTTTTATTCCACAGTCCCAAAACACGCTGTCCAGGTTCATTGGTAAATCTAAAGTGTGTGTTTGTCTCTGCGACGGGCTGAGGAACCAAACGTCCAGGAAGAACCCCGCCTTTGCCCAATTGTGGCTTCAGCACCAAACAGCGTAAGGGTCAAACTACTACATGAAAGAAAAAAGCTACTTCTGCTAACGATCACCTGAGAATGATTGTTCTAACAAGTCAGACATGGTTCAGCAGTAGTATTTAGAAACCTTTTTAACATGGCAGTTCATGGGGGGTTGCCTCCAGTGGTCATTAGAGGAACTGCAACATTTCTTATTTTGGAGCAGACGGTTTGGTTCGGTTCGGTTCGTGGTCTCGGGTGAAGCTAGAGACCCACTTTGTTTAATCTAACCCATGAGAACCCACTGTGACATCGTTGTAACAGAAAAATATCAGAAATGTTTTCTGTTCTCCACTTGGTTTGTGGTTTATTCCACATCCTTTTCTTTTTAGTGAACAATAGCTCTGGGTTCTTATGGTCTAGCAACAGTCTACTAAATGTGTAATTTGGTGACATCTAGTGGTGTAATTACAGACTGCAGCCAAAAGAAAATGCTTTCATGTTTGGAAGCAGAAAATGCTGAATCAGACAAAAGCTGGATTTGTCATTTCAGAGCTTTGATGAAACAGCAGAGAAGCAACTTTCAATTAAATTTTTGACTCTGAAAGTTTTGCCTGGCTCCATTTTAATATCATCTGAGCGCGCTCAGTCCTGACTGGAATAAGACAAGCTTCATGTCCCTGTTTGAGGCTCCTGCACATACCTGCCATCATCCTCTTCCTCCTTGTCAGCATGTCATGATGTATCAGTTGGAGGTGAGAATCCTCCAGCAGTAGAGACGGCTGCTCCAGCAGCGGCTAATGAGAGTGTGTGTGTGTGTGTGTGTGTGTGTCAGCCAGAACTCACCGGCAGACATTCGATGAATCAGATTCAGACTCAGAGACCAGCCTGCCTCAGTTTCAAACAGAAAGCAGTAAAGTGAAGCTCAAGCACCTCACGTTTGTGAACGATGATGTCACATCTATGGAAGAGCCCAAACCTGTTTTGTTTTTCTCAGTTTGTGTCCAGCATCAGCATCAGCTCAACAGCAACAAACCCAGAGCACCTCCTGAGCCCCCCCAGGAGGATAAGCATCTCTCAGGAGGAAGACTCTCTTTATCAAGAGGCCTTCATCAGCCTCAGATGAACATTTGAAACACGACGTCAGTTAAAGTCGGGTGTGTGTAAACGAGCCGCCATGTTTGTGGCCGTGATGTCAAAAAAAGGAGGCGTAAAAGCAGCTTCTGAACTTCAGAGACGGTTCTGCTCGCAGTCAAAACCCTGACAAAGTACATCTCAGGGTTTACGGAGGATTCAAATCCTTTACTGGGTCTAAGATGTCACATCTCAGGCATCAGAAAGAGGTTGTGCTGTTTCATGTTTCACATAAGAAATATCTACACGTGTATGATCAATGGTGCCCCTAGTGCTCAGTGTGAGGAACTGCACTTCAACACACAGAGAAGCTAATTGTTGTTATACTGTTTCGAGACAAAAGTTTAGTTTTCATAACCACATGCCTGAGCGTGAATAAAATCTCTTAAAAACATTAAAACAGTGAAACAGCTGTGAATCATCTTTGGAAGAAATCCTCTTGTGATGCCTGATGATGACTGGCATGAAAGGCTTTGACAAAATCTCTGCCACTCAGGAAAGATTCCCTTCTACTGGAAGACGAAGCTGGAAAAACCCAACCTTAAAATCAAGCACAAGAATCAAGACATTCCATTTCTCAGAAACACCTTAACCTTTAACCTCAGGGCGGGCACCGAGGGCTGCCATGTTTGCTAGACACACCTCGCCCAGGTAATCAGCTGAGCAGGCACAGACGTCTGGAAATCCCGCAGACACAGCGGCCCTCGAGGCCTGGAGTTTCCCATCCCTACAGCTCCAGTATTGGCTCTCTTTGAACTAGCGTAATTCCAGTGATTCTGAATCAGTCCACAGTAGTAACGGGATTATACACTCAGAAAAAAATGAGATGATTCTGATGTGGAGAAAACCTCAGAATCTCTTGGAATTATGCTGATTGCGTAAATAATTGAAGAGTTCCGGTAAGTCCAAAGAGCACGAGTTATCTTCCTGTAGCTGGAAACACGGAATAACAGATGCTCTTCAAACTACTGTAATTCTGTTCAATCAAATGCAGCTCATTACCAACATAACGGGTCGCATTTTAGAGCAGAGCTGCTTTTCTCCGCTATCCACTGCGTAAATGTTAAAGAAAGAGGATAATCCTACGGACTAGGATAAGTCAACGACGGAGCTAAAGGTTTGGTGTTAAAAGGTTAATACACGGTGGTGGAGGGTTAATGAAATGGTTTTGTAGTCGTTAGGAGAACTGGAACAATTTTCCAACGCACATCAACAAGTCTAAAAACGATCCTCGCAATAGCTAGCATCCTCACTCACGTAAACTAGACATTGTCTTTGTTTCATTGTTTCCTCACAAACTCGA
>BSAI01000108.1:534032-583987 GCA_036245035.1 Adrianichthys oophorus | reverse complement strand
CCCCCCCCCCCCCCAGATCTTTGTCTCATATAAGTGAGTCCTGATCTCTGAAACAAGCAAACTTTCATTATCATTGAGGTCAGTGTGTGCGTGTGCGTGTGCGTGAGAGGGGGGTGGGCGGGAGAGAGAGAGAGGGAGGGACAGCGGAGCGCGCGGAGGAGGAAAGGAGGACAGATCGGAGGATGCTGCTGTGACACGCGGAGCCCCTCCACTTTGCAGACGGAGCGCGCGCAGACCGGGGGCTCCTCTTCTGTGACTTTCTCCGTCCCTCCACCCCTCCCTGAGGACGCGGCTGTGTGTCGCCATGCCGCCGGCCGCCTGCGCGCCCCGGCCCCGCAGCGCCCTCCTTCCCGCGCTGCTGTGGCTCGCGCTGCTGTGGAGCGCCTCTGCAGGAGGTAAGAGCTCGTTTCCATCACTCCCACCTCCTCCCTCGGAGGAGCGAGCAGGAGCTCTGCCTTAAAGAGGCGCGCGCGGCAGTGGCGGAAATCCGGGGGAGATCCCGCCGGTGTGAGCTCCTCAGGGAGGAGCCTTAAAGTCAGGAGAGCGAAGTTGGAGGCGGAGGAGCAGCGGAGACTCCCGAGGAAACGACCTTGATGATGCGTTCAGGTTTATGCCAGAGGAAACATGCTGGAATGTTACAGGAAAACTGGGAAAACAGGGATTCCAGCTCACAGAAAACGATGGGAGGCTCTAATCAGCAATCACAGTGACGTCACAAAACAGGGCTGTTTTAATTAATTAACTTAACCTGAAAATGATTCCTTAATTAGCCGGTCAGGCTAATGAAGTTAATTAGTGAGCTGCTTTATAAACTAATGTTTGTTTATTTACCAGTATATGTAAAACATGTTGGTTTTCCTGAACATTCCTTATTACAGCTGTAAGAAAACCCAAATAACAACAGAGAAATCATTAATGCTTTAATGAATGCTGGGAATTTAAGGGAAACATATGGTAACTGTTCTTTTGGAGGTTCTGCCGTTTTTACCCGACTAGATTCAGCTCCAAATACAGAAATCAAGCAGAAACAGTGAATGTAAATGTAAATGATAAACGAGCTTAAGAAAAATCTAAAAAGTTTAAAAAGCTGAAGAATATTAAACAGTTCAGCAGGGCCAGTATGTCGCAGTGACTGTAATGGGCTTTTCAGAAAGTTGCTTAGAAATAGGATACAGTTTTCAGGAATTGGAATTTCGAATTAAAAATATTGGAAATAATTTTTAAATACAGATTTCAAATGAAATCTAAACAATTTGAATGTTTTTTTTTACCTCAAAGTACACAGACAAAAAAGTTGTTGTTTTTTAATTGAAAACTTAAGAAGTTTCATATTAAAAATGTAAGAAAATTAATAAAAAAAACTATTTTATAGATAGATTATCAGCAACAAATGTAATAACCTTGTTATGAATATATCATATTTTTGCAAAAAAATGTCAAACTTGGAGTCATTCAGACTTTATCAAGTACTATCACAGTTATTGTACCACTAGTTTGTAACACGCTACATGTTAGCCACTTTAGAAATGTTAGCGTATTCATAATGCCTGGAACTCCCACCTTTGTTTGCAACACGTAAAAACCCACTGACACAAAAGAGCAAACTTTACTGTGACTGTGCTGACTCCCAAACACGTACAAAAACAGAAAAACACAGTTCGACACGCTACACGCTACACGTTAGCTGCGTTAGCATACTGACAGTAACATCCCAGCTTGTTTGCAACTTTTTAAAGAAACAGACTGACAGTTTGACAGAGCGCTGTGCCTCTAAATCACTTTCAGATCAGTAAACACAACCAGTATGAATCCATATGGTAGGCGCATTGTTATTTAAAAAAAGCTTCCTGGTATCCCTTAGAATGAAAAAAATATTAAAAGTATTTCAAGTATTCAATTTGAAGATTTGATGCACCGGATCCTTTTGAAAATTAACCAAACCTCCACAAACACCGAGCTCCTCTAGTGGACAGGAGAACAAATAGAACAAAACCCCACAACAGTCAAGCTGTCAATGAAACAAGCATCACGTGTCTTTCTAACTACTTCTCTGCAGTGCTCAGGAAGGGGTTTATTTACATGAAGACTCAGTCAAAAAATGATTCCAAGAAGATCAGCCTGTTAGCATGATGACAATATTTCTCTTTGTAAATCATCTGTTAATGCTTTTGAAAACTCCCAAAGTTCACCCATCTTGTTTTGAGGTTGCAGAGTATTCTGAGCCTTTTTGCTTGCTATAGATTTGGTTTTCTGGTCAGAAGCAGTTCCAGGTTTACAATTCAGTTTTCCAGAGAATTTCCTCGTTTGCGGAGCTGGAGTCTGGGTTTCCGGGCTGGTTCCTTCGGCTGTCATTGTTGCTGTTCATGATATAATCAGTGTGTCGTTTTTGCTGTTGTAGATTTCATGCATTTGGATGCTCTTCTAAATTCCCAGACTTTTTAGCAGAGAGAAGATGAAGAGGAGTGCGATGTGTTTTTTTTATGGTTTGTTGTCAGAGTCTGAACTGTGTGTGTGCGGGAGGTGCTCTTCCCATTTACAGTCCTGTTCACATTCTTGTTAGTCATTCTGCTTCCAGTTGCCCCCCCTCCAGAGGGAAAAGAGTAAAACGGCAGACAATAAGCAGGAGGAATATTTATATTTAGGTTCAAAGCCAGATCACTTTCTTCTCCTCGTGACGGAGGAGCAGCAGGAATGCTGTTGGAGCTGGAGGTGTTCTTCACAAAAATACCAGAACTTAAGTGAATTTATTAGTTCATAAAATGTTGGTTTACATCAGATGTATTGTTTTTCACAGACAATATTTATATTTACACACATGTGATTGGATGAAACGACTGGTCGATCCCTCTCATTCACATCTGTCCTGCTTTAGCAGACTCCAGCCACAAGGGGGCGATTAAGACTGCGCGGTTTCTCAGACTCGTTAAAAACCTAGCAAAGCAGTTGACAACCCCAGCATCGTTCAGGGGAAAGGAAGGCTATAATGCCTGAACCCTCCTGGAGGTCGGGATGTTAACCAGAGGCCCCATCATGTCAAGGCTTCTGACACCTTCATCCTGGACCGGTCCCAAAGACCACAATGACCGCAGACCAGTGAGACCATAGGCTCTGACTTCTGTGCTTAGGAAGGGCTTTGAAAGGCTTGTACTTCAGCATCTTGAATGCTGATGTGGCTGCATGAGCAGAAAATGTTTTTCCAGCTGAAGAGGTTCGGCTAAACCGTGCCGTGCCCATGCTGTCCAGTAGGTAAGTGGATCCTTTCCTCAGGAGAGGCCGGCTGCAGCAGGATAACGCTGGACCTCCACGGTGGGATCTGCTACCTCACTGGGTGACTTCTTTGCCTGATGAATGGTGGAGGATCCCTGAATATTGTTTGGACTGTTTTAGAAACAAGGCATACCTCTGTGGTTACCATGGTAACGGCGTCTTGAATGTTTGTTGGATTTCCAAATGGGATTGTTTTGACTCTGTGGTCTAAGATAGCGGCTGTTGCCATGACGCCAATGTTCCTCATTTGACATCTTGTTTCCATTGAGCGGTCCGGTCTGCTCCGGTCCTGTCCAGTATTTTGAGAGTTTCCATTCTAAAATGGAGTCTTTTGGCCAGACTAAACTGTACCATTTTTTGGCCCCGTTGGTTGTAGGTCCATAGAAATGCAATGGAGTGGTTAGGGTGGAGCTTCTGTTGAAACCCGTTGATTGGTGGAAGGTTCTAACGACAAAAGGAAGCGCCTAGTTCATCTTCACCAGCTGGTATCGTCTCCCAAACAGCATGAAATTCTTTGTATATATGAAGTACCAAAAGCCAAGCAGAAAAAACTGCTGCTGGATGATCTCCATTGTTGTTAGCTTTTGCCATCATCTCACAACTGTGATGCAAAACTACACAATCGGTGTACACCCCACATGGGCTGTGACAGTCCAACTTTGAGTGGAACCACTCATCTGGACCGGGCGGTACCGCCCAGTGGGAATGACGCTGAATTGTTGCAAATGAAACTCCTGCAGGAATGCTCAGAATTGTAGTTTTTACAAACCTTTCAAAGTTCCGGCGAGCGGCTCGACATGTGTGCCTGACGCCATGAGGCCTCGTCTGTGTGGTCATGTGACTTTGACATCCTTTGAATCGCAATTGAAATACGGCGCTACTGGGACTGTAAGCTTGAAGCGGAGTTCAGCAGAACAGACTGTACCTACCTGGAGGTCCATCATTAGCTGTGTTTATGTGGACACAAGTAATCGGAATGAAAGCCTGATCAGAATAAAAATGCAGAATGTAAACTCACCGTTCACATTACTCAAACCTAGGGATGTAACGATGCAATCGAGCCACGATTCGATTCGATGCATGGTTTGAAAGTCATGATTTAGATTTTTCCATGAATTAAAGGTATTTTTAGGCCAAGTATGTTTTCTTTTTGCCCCTTTGCTACTAACAGAAAAGGATTCAATACTAGTAAACAATTTTACATAAATTATACAATTGTATGTCAATTATGCGTGACGTTTGAGGCACGAACACAATACGTAATGACGTTTGGGAAAAGTGCGTCACGCTACGTGATGTAGCCTACTCTGCATTTCTAAATGTAGGCACAGGCTGTGACAAATCAATTTTTGAATTTTCTGCTTTGATGAACATGTTGAATCGGTTTGTAACCGATTCATGAAGTATCGTTACATCCTTACTCAAACCCAATCAGACTCATTCGGATCAAAATTTCCTTTAGGTTGAGATGGGTGGGTTATGCCGTGTTGATCCGATTGTGGTGCATGTATACTCTAATTCAGATTGTGGGTCATTACTGCACTGGTTTTTAGGTCATGTGCACACGGCGTGCGCTCCGGAGGAGGCTTCGGGCTGCAGTCCGGCCGGCTGCTCTGCGTGAACGGCTATGCAGAACCGCGTTTTCGAGCAGAGGAGTGGCTTCAGGATGCTGTGAGAACTCCGGAGGAGGCTTTTGTACGCGGAAATGCCGTTCTGAGCACTCCAGAGAGACAATGCAAACAATCATGTGAATCTATGTCAACAAATATGTCCAAAAAAAAGGAAGGCTGATGTTATCCGGACACATTTCTATTCAGCCAAGATGCACATTACCGCTTTGCCCGCATTTATTTTAAATGCGTCCAACCTTAACACTTCCTCTGGGTCTGTGCGTCCAAGAACAGAGTTCAGGATTGGCTGCACGTACTTAGAAAAATATGTGCGAAGAATCACTTTCACTATAATAATAATAATAATAATAATAATGATGAAAGCACAATCAGAGGATCATCTCGCCAACAGCAGCCATGTTTGTTTACAACAGAACTCTGCTACTCCTTCTTTTACGGCAATTTCCGGTATTTGGGATAGTTTTGCACATGTCAAAATGATTCGTTCTGATTGAACGTGTGGCGGATGTAAACGTTTGTGAGAATCTGACGTTTCTCAGGGCCCATGTACACAGTTCAATCTTTGATGAAAGACATTTCAACACGTAAATGCAGTTTTGTGTCGTTGCGTTTCTCTCAGGGAACTTTAGTGGACCTGACGTTGATGGAGCGGTGCTGAACGGAGTGGCGCAGGTGATCCATCAACATCTCCCCCATGTGTTCGCGCACGGCCAGGACACATGTGCACACACATGTCACTCTCTGCATCGCTGCCATCATCCCAGGACCTCTGTCTGTGTTTAATGAGCTCCTGCAGCGAGGGGGCGGGGTCATGTCAGCGGCCTTTGTGTCGTGGTTTCAGGAAGCTGCCGCTCCTTTCAGCCGAATTGAATCGAATTGCAGAGGAGAGCCTGAAAAACGAAAACTGAAACAGGAGATCCAGCAGGAGATCCAGCAGGAGAGCCAGGTCCAGATCCCTTTGACCCCCCCCACCTCCACTGTTTTAGTTGTGCTAACATCAATGAGGCGCATCCGCTTCATCTAGCAGATATAGAACCTGTGTTCTCCTCTCAGAAGCTCATCTGTCTTTGAGCTCATCCTCCATCACCTCGTCTTTTTCCTCCCCTCCCTACTCCTTCATCGTCTCCACACTTTCTTACGAGGAGGAAAAAATTGAAGTGGAGGGGGAGGAGGGAGATTATTTCTTCTGCTCAAATAAACTGACTCCTATCACACAACCGGATCCTCCAAACTTTAGAAAATGTTGTTCCAAGCAGTCAGAGGAAGGAGAAAGGGGGAAGGAGGAAGGAGAAAGGAGAAAGGAGGAAGGAGAAAGGAGGAAGGAGGAAGGAAAAAGGAGAAAGGAGGAAGGAGGAAGGAAAAAGGAGAAAGGAGGAAGGAAAAAGGAGAAAGGAGGAAGGAGGAAGGAGAAAGGAGGAAGGAAAAAGGAGAAAGGAGGAAGGACAAAGGAGAAAGGAGGAAGGAGGAAGGAGAAAGGAGGAAGGAGAAAGGAGGAAGGAAAAAGGAGAAAGGAGGAAGGAGGAAGGAGAAAGGAGGAAGGAAAAAGGAGAAAGGAGGAAGAAAAAAGGAGAAAGGAGGAAGGAGAAAGGAGGAAGGAGGAAGGAAAAAGGAGAAAGGAGGAAGGAGAAAGGAGAAAGGAGGAAGGAGAAAGGAGAAAGGAGGAAGGAGAAAGGAGAAAGGAGGAAGGAGGAAGGAAAAAGGAGAAAGGAGGAAGGAGGAAGGAGAAAGGAGGAAGGAAAAAGGAGGAATGAGAAAGGAGGAAGGAGGAAGGAGAAAGGAGGAAGGAAAAAGGAGGAAGGAGGAAGGAAAAAGAAGGAGCAGAAACCATAATCTGAATAGGGAAAAGTGTAAAGTGTCCAAACATAAAAGTTTCTGGTTCTGATCCTACTGAACACTGGAGGAACCACTCATGTTCTCTGTGAAGAACCGTTCCACACAGAACTGAAGACGAACACATTCGTACAAACTGGATTTAGATTTAACCAATCAGACGCTCAGGAATCAGAATCAGCTGAGCAGATCCTCATCGATCAGATTTAGACTCGATTGTTTCTTTCTTTGTGTTTTTTTTACTTTGTAAACTGCTGATATCGATAGCTATCGTTTTATTGCCCAGTCCTAGTTTAGCATCTTTTTCTGGTTAATAACTACAAAGATGGTGGAAACCTTTGCAGTCACCTTCCTCAGGCAGCAGAAGTTGTTGGGTTCTGTTGGATCAGCTGATGTTTTGGTCCGGATGATCACAGATATGAAAGATTTAAACGTTCTGCTTAAGAGAAAAGCAAAACTTGTTTTCAGAATAAATGATATGAAACGTGGATCTTCGTTCCACCTCACCAGGTTCTGGTTTTGGTTCTGGTTGGTGATCACCTGTGCTGGCTGTGATTGCAGCATTGCTGTCCCCTCTCTCACATGAAAGTGTGATTCAGACAGATTAGTGCTCAGATTCAAACATGAATGTCTGTTTGTGGCTTTATTTTGGAGAACAGCAGACGTTTGGATCAGAACCTGCAGAGGTTTTGGTCCAAACTTGCTGTGTGTGCTGTAGGGGGCGGTTTGTCTGTCACAGCAGCGTCTCTGCAAACATCTGCAGTGTTAATATCCGTCCCTGTGTTTGCTCACTGGACAGCTCCTCTGATATTAAAGCAGGTGGTGGTGGTGGGTGGGGGAGAGATTAGAGGTTCTTGGTTCTTGAAGGACAAAAGGTGACATTTTTAATGAGATGCTCGCTGTGCAGAACGGGGGGGGGGGGGGGGGGGGGGGGGGAAAAGGCTGATCAGGGGGGGAGGCTAGGGGGGTTAGGCGGTGATTGGTTGGTGGGGGGGGTCATTGTGCCCTTGGGCACAGCATTTAACCCACATTGAATGAAAACTGCAGATAGTTCTTATGGACCTCCTGAACCCACCCTGACTCTCCTGGACACTGAGCTGACGTAAACATTTGGATTTAAGGCTTTTGGACTCCTGTCTGTAGATTCTGACCTCCTCCTGCGCTCCTGATCCTCCTGAGGTCCTGATCCTCCTGATCATCCTGAGGTCCTGATCCTCCTGATCCTCCTGAGATCCTGATCCTCCTGAGGTCCTGATCCTCCTGAGGTCCTGATCCTCCTAAGGTCTTGATCCTCCTGCGCTCCTGATCCTCCTGATCCTCCTGAGGTCCTGATCCTCCTGATCCTCCTGAGGTCCTGATCCTCCTGATCCTCCTGGATCAACTGGAACCAACATGATTCAGAGGAACCCGCTGTGAGCTGGACCTCATTTTAGTTCTCTGCCGGTCAGAACCTGGACTGGACTCACCCGTCCCAGTGAGCCTGGAGTGGCAGGTTATCCTGGATCTGAGTGATGTTTGTGTGATGGAGGAGCTGTGAATCTCATGAACTCCTGCAGAACCTAGAACCGGATCAGATCCAGGCTGCAGGTTCAATCGAGGCGTCAGCAGATCTTCTCTCTGCTGTTTGTTTGTTTGTTTGTGTTTGCTGCAGCTGAAGATGTTGCACCAGCTGCCTCTCCAATTAGTCTCTGCACTCATTAGGATGAGTAAGAGCTTCACCCTCGTCTTCCTCTGCCTCCTTTCCCACATCTGGTCTCTGGAACAGATTTCCCAGAGACGGAAACATCTGAGTGAATTATTCAGAGTCCGGGGCTGGATCGGTGTCTGGATCTGCGGGTTCCTGTGACTCTGCAGCTTCCTGTGCAATGCTGCCGCCGGCGTTCTCCGCCTTCTGGGATGTTTGCGGGATCGGCAGCCATCCTGCTGACACTTTTCCACAATAGAAGCAATTAACTGCAGCTTAACTTTGTGTACGCCGGCCGTAATCCACGGGTGTTTGTGGGCAGAAGCTCATTTATCAAAGCATGTAAATGCATGTGTGAGAAATCCGCACATTAACTGACACCCCCCGGATCAGTCGAGTGTTTGAACGGACAGTTTTGTGGTCTGTGGTTGATGAGGAAGATGTGCATGATTACATGAACTCTAAATGTTTGTGTTTTGGCAGATAAATGATGTAAATTTTCATGTTTAATCGGCTTTATCGTGTTTGCTCTTCTGAGCATCAGGAGAGAAGCGGCTCCGGCTGGAAAGGTTTACATTTCATGATGACAAAATAGACAATATTGTAGCCCAAAGTTTAATGGACACAAATCAGATTTCTCACAGACTTAAAACATGACCCCAATGCAAAATGTTGCCATGGCAACACATCAAACCACCCTCTTCAAACCAGACTTTTCTTCACCGCATTCAAACAAAATCACAGCTGTTGACCAAACCTGTTACTCATCACACGTCTTTGGTGGGCGGGGGATAAAAACCCAGGTCGTTAAGGACACAGACAGCTTTATTGTTTGTTTATTTGTTTTTAAAATCACTGAAAAAGGCAACAGTGGATGCACTTTATTCTATGGAGAGATAAATGTAGCTGTGGAGGTTTTGTTTATTAGCACTACTTCATAAAGATCAGTTTTATTAAAAAAAACTTAGTTTGAAGCAGGATTTACCAAAAAGCTAAAAGTTTAAATCAGCCAGGAGTCTGCTGAAAAAGTAGTGGATCTGCATGTTTTTGTAACAATGTTTGCAGAGCTTTGTTTTTTCATTGTGTTTTTGTTGTTCCAGCCTGTATTGATGCAGCACACAACCACAGTCAGATAGGGGCGGCCGTGGTGCAGTGGAAAGGGCAGTCGGCCTCTGATTGAAGGATTGCAGGTTCAATCCTGCCTTGTCATGTGTCAAAGTGTCCTTGGGCAAGACACTGAATGAAAGGTTGGCACCAGTGTTCAGCAGCTGAGCCACCATCAGTGTGTGACTGTAAAGCGCTTTGGACCTTCAATAAAGATAGAAAAGCGCTATATAAGTATACGCCATTTACCGTTTACAGTCTGAAAAACCTAAACACACATTTGACACATTCAAACACCAATGGTGGTCTGCTACCCAGACTGTTAGGAAGGAATGTGGGGGTTCGGAGTCTTGCTCAAAGACAGATGGAAATGCTGACAGGGAACCTTAACCTGCATCACAGTTTTACTGTAGTAACAGCTGGTTTTTGGACATGGAATTGGTTTATTTTGATTAATCAAAGCAAAAAAAAAAACAACAACTAATGAACAGAAAAAAACAAAATAATTAAGTATCTATCCAAATCAAACTGAGTAATTATTCACGATTTAACTGGGAAAAAATCAAAATGTAAAAAAAGATAATGAGATGCACATGCATGTATTCATATATACATCCACTAACCAAATGATGCCATTAAATGAAGAAAAAGCTTTCATGCTGTGCATTTGTAACCCTGTTGTTCTGTTTTTCTTCTAAATAAGTTGACATGGTTTATACTGATAGACTGAAAATGAGCTTGTTTTCCTCTTACAACACCTTCTCTGTGGTTGTTTATTAGGAATGTGTTGTGGCTCAGTCCTAACTGTTCTTACAGGTGGATTCGGGCTGTTTGCAGGTGAAAACGGGTCAAACCTGTATGGGACATGCAAGTGACCTGCATCACGGTCGTAGACCCATCGGTGAATCCGTACAGAGAAAATGTTCATGCACATTTTTTTTCTACGGGTATGCTGCGTGGACAGGTCGTGATGAACAGCAGGAAGCAAAGGGGGAAGTCCTTATTTTGTAAGGACACCATACTACAGCATCACTTGTACGCCATAGGTGCATGTAATTATCTTTATGAAAACTTCACGATGCACTTACCACACACAATGGTACGTTCCATTTTCATAATTTCTTTTGAGGTGGTCGTACGAGCCTCAAGAGAACTGCAAGTCACACCCTCCACGGACCCGGAAAACCCAAAAACCTGCACACCCTTTAACTTTTGCCCCTCCCACATTATTCGTGTAAAAGTCGTGAACTTAGATGATTGGGTTTGGTCCTTTTAGTAACAAACCAGAAGCAGCTTGGCCTAATGTGACCCTAACTGAGGAGCAAATCAAAAAGTCGGATTAGTTTAATTTTTTAAGAAATGAAAACAATGAGATTTAAATGATGATCCTTTTATGGATATTTTTGGTGGCTGCTGTTGACTTGGATGAAGCCGCTCCTGGTGGGACTAAAAGCCATTCCATTATGGACAATGAGGACTGAAATGATGGTGTTGGTCAACAGTTATTCCTGTAAAACTCAGTGAAAAGGCCTTTGGATCAAGACTGAAGCAGGGACTGCTGTTTGACTTGTGATTCGTGCCCACAGAAGCTCCATGTTTCTCTCATTCTGTCTGTTCAAACAGAGCGATGACAGAATCTGCAGTGACTGAGTGAAAGCTAATAATCCCACAACTGCTTCATATTTAATCGACACACAGCTTCATTCTTCTCATCCCCCCTGAAAGAAAGCGGAAGGAAATAAGCTTATTTCCCCAAATGTCAGAGTATTCCTGTAAGCTTTAGGCTCTGCAGACACCAGTCCTCCACCCAGATGTCAGGATGGAGTTTGTGCTCATCCTCTGAGGTTTAGGAGGAGCAAAGCAGCGGCGAGGATGAGCGCAGTGAAGGCGAGGAAGAGGGAATCTATACTTAAGGCTCGGTTCTGCAGGATCTTTTTAATTTAGCTTCATTTCAAATGAGGAGCTGTGATCCAAACCAGCTTTGAGACGCTTGTTGGGGATTAAAGTGCTGCTTGTATTTTGGGTCACAAACTCGGGTTGACACTCGTCATAGTCAGGCGGCGCCGAGTGTCACGTTAGTTTCCAAAGGTTAATGTTTCAGCTCTTGTTTGCCTCAAAGCCGCCGCTCTGCCGCCTTTAACACCGCCGCTCCTCTGCAGCTCCTCTGCAGCTCCTCTGCAGCTCCCAGGGGATCATGGGACACAGAGATGCGCCTCTCTCAGTCGGACCCCCCCACTCTCACCCCTCTCCTGGGTCCTGCTGTTCAAAGCATCAGCCCTGGGAGGACTGATTGATCGACTGATTCCTGCTGGGCGGGGAGCGCTCGCTCCAGAGCGGAGCTTCAGGGAATTTTACGGTCCAACAGTTTTGATGCAGGGATGAATTTAAACTCTGGGGGTGGAGGGGGCTTCAGCTTCCTGCAGGATGACGGCTGACAGTCTCTGTAGTGGAAGATGGGGGGGGGGGCTTTGCTTCTGAAACACAGACTGAGGAGCTCCTGATGTTTGACAGAGAGCATCACAAGGTTCTGAGGAAGATGAGAACCCAGCGAAGGCTGCAGTTTGTTTCTTCAAGTACCAACTGTTCAAGTTCTTCAAGTTATAAACTGACCAATCAATGCCTCAATAGAAGTAGGCGGAGCCTGCTGACCCCCACGTCCAACATTCAAACCGTTTTTTGGACAGATTTAATGTAGCCTGCTTTCAGCCTTTCCAACAAGCTCACTCCTGATTGGGCAGAGTGGTTGCCATAGAAACGTTGACCGCCTCGGACCAATCACTGCTTACTGACGACATCTGACTCCAACATGCCGATGTCCATGTTGTGAAAAAATTGCAACTGAATTGACTTCATTTAGTTGGAGACAGAAATAAAGCACTTTCTACAGATGACATCACACTCACTCAGTCCAGTTTTCACATGCAGTCCGAGGTTCACAGGAAAAACCAAAGACGGAATCTGTCTGGAAAAATCCTGCAGTTTCAAGAGCTGCTCATTCGGGGGCGCTGTTGTCTCAATCCAGCTCTGACAGGGATGGAATACGGCATCAAGAGGAAAAGCAGCTACCGCCCTCTGATGACTACCTACGAAATAAGCTACATTCACACTGTCACTGGCAACGAGTGTTCAAGGGAACACTTCTGACGAAAAGTCTACGTAAGCACGCATATGTCTGTGATTCGGGCTTCTGCATTCAAAACTCTCTCTCTCTATGCAAGTTATTACGTCCATTTTTGGGCTTCACATTTAAACGCACGGCCATTGAACACACGTTAAGAGTTAAACCAGGTTGAACTTTGAGCAATCAGGGACTTGGATTTGGTAGTGACACATGGGTGGCATCCTTCTTAAGAAGTACCAACCGCTTCATGATCACTTCACCGTCGGCTGGAAATGTATGACAGAGTCTTTCATGTGCCGGAATAAAGCTGTGAAAGAAAAAGTTTGGAGCGAGATTCACCAGATTTACACTACTTTTCCACCGAGACTCCTCCAACTGTAGGTGGTGGATGAGGATCAGGTAGCGACAGTCTAGTGGGAACCCCTCATGCTAAAAGCTGGTTTAAGCCAATAATGTAAAAACCCAAAGAAGAAAGCCGGCTGGTGCTCGGACCACCTCGTACCGGTGTGACCCTGGGTTTTGGGAGGAACCAGAGTCCATCTCCAGGCATGAACCACACGCTCATCGTGGTGATTGTCCCAACATTTTTGAACATTTTAGCTTTTACATTTCTGTCTTTTTATCCAAAGCAGTGATTCGCTGCGTTTCCATTGGAGGTTTCAGCAGCAGCGCTGCACATCTCTGCTTTACCGCAATGCTGCAGGGATCCCTCCGTTCACCCGAAGAAGACTTTAACCCGTCTTTAGAAAATACGTTTATGGAGAATGGAGGTCATCCAGCCTCTCCATGTTTCTGCAGCAGAAATGAGACAAACAGAAAAGCCACAGTCAGATAAAAGACTGAAAAAGACACGGAGCCAAATGTCAGAGGAAATGAATCGGAGCTGGAGGAGCTGACAGGATGGAGTTTGAGTCAGAAAAACAAGGAGCACTCATGCGAAGCTTTTCATTCTTCACTGTCACAATGGAAGTCCTGCTCCGCTCGGGATAAACGTCCTAACAGGGAACGTTTTGGAACACTTGAACGATATGAAGGTCCAACAGAAACATGGAGAATGAAAGGAAAGTTCCTCCTGAACCTTTTAATGAGAGTACACCATGAAATATACATATTTTACTCACAGCAGAGTACATTTAAACAGACATTTTTGTCCTTTTCGTGTTACCTTTGAGACCAGAGGTCTTAAAAAACAGGTGATTTTATTTCACTGAAGTCGTTTCAAACTTCAAAATGAAATAGTTGATTCAACAAAACAACATGAAGTGAAGGAGTTTTGAGTGATCGAAACAGAACGGAGAAAACTTTAACTAAGTTATAGACGAACTCATCTCTCTAACAGAAATACCTACAGACTATCTCATGAAGTTTGATGTTTTTGTTTAGGCCTCGGCTTCAGCGGCCGACAGGTTGTAGTGAACACTTCTACAGCATGTAAGGGAAAGTAGGGTGAGCTCGGTGAGGCGTGTTGGACAGATTTGTCAGGTTATCAGCCCCTTAAATCCTGGAGACAGTACAAGGATCCCATTAGAGTGTACATTTTCTACTAGAAAAGTTATGGTCTGAACTTCAAACGTTAAAACCTAGAATTGTGAAAGTTTCAGAGTTTCATTTTTAAAATGTAAAATTGTCTCAGCAAGAAGTGACATCACGCTGATGTGGAAACGTTCACTGAAGCTGAGCCTGAGCTGCAAGAACATGTTGTGATTCTGCAGTGAGTAGAGATGTTTTCCATCACATCAGGTTGTCATGGTGACTGCGCCTCGCTGAACATCCTGAATGTTCTGCTGTCCATCCATTGGGGGAAGTGGGGAGACATCTTCGGTTTGGTCTTTTGTCGGGCAGCTCTTTTCACCGGTTCATTTCTCCGTTCACTTTCCTAAACTTTAATCCATTTTCAGACGGCCAGCGCTGGCCTTTGATCATTTACTCATAACTGCAGCTGCTGGCGGCTCCAGAAGCCCGGAGCTGGTCATTGATTGGCCCGAAGGTCAGATCCATCGATCACAGTCGGGTTTTACTTCTGCTTCTCGATATAATGACTCTGACATAAAGTCTAGGGGCCTTTTTCAGATTTGGAAGCCCCAGTGCTGCACCAGGAAAATATTTAAAGAGGAAAAACGTAATTACCAGGAGAAAAAAATCTCAGCTTGTGCTGTCAGAGGTGTCAGTCACAGCTTTTGTAACAGCCAGTTTGTGTCCTTCAGAGTTCAGAAATATTTCTCTGCTGCATTATTGATGAGCGAGCGTTCCCCATGTTGACATTTGGGTCACGGCCACCCCGAGGATCACGCTAAAAGCATTCCCGCTCGCTTCTCTGACCCCCTCAGCTCTGTCTTCATTCAGCATTGATGCCGCCAGCGCCGAGAAACAATCCAGCTTTTCTTTTATTCATGGGCTCAAAGCCCATGTACCTGAGACAGAACCCGGGGCGCCGCAGAATCACAGCGGCCCTCTGCCAGGCCACGCCTTCCTTTATCCCAGGTCAGTCTGTGGTGACGCCAGCATCCAAGCGCGCATAAATGAATGTTTAAAACAATAATATAAACAAACCAAAACTTTGTAAACAAATAAACTCTTTAAATTAAACTTCTGCTCCATCTCGCCGAAAACGATGAACCTGTTCTTTGCGGTTTGGTTCTCTCTGTCCTTTGTTCCCATCCTTGAGGTTTCAAACTCTGGAGTCTTGCTGCTTTCATTGAAAAACTTTCTCCAACTCTTCTTTTTCAAAGCAGTGATTAGAGATAAAACAAAAAGATGGACTTGTTGCTGAATGGCTCTGATGGGAAACGTGGATTCTTTTCCCCTCCTCAGCAATGGAATGCAGTGGTGACTCAGCCCCTCCCACAGGCCGCTGTGGCGTACACAAAGTTAAGCTGCAGTTAATTGCTTCTATTGTGGTCGCAGCTGCAGGTAGAGGAGACATTTCCATCAAAAAGGTAATACACCAAAGAAATGGGGCCTTTTAAACTCCAGATTTCTAAATGCTGTTGTGGTGATGCCACGTTAGTCAAGCATCGCCATAGTCCATCTGTGTCGCAGTCCACTATGAAACATTTGAAACTTTTAAATAATATAAAATAACTCATGCATAGGGTAAACATGGCACCCAAATGAGAGAAAATGTCATTCAATCTGAACAATATTAGCTGTCAGGTTCTGTTCATAAGAGTAAAAGTTGAAACTGAGTGATATGTTTGGTGAATTTATAGTTTATTTAAAGTGTTGCAGAAGTAAAGGGGATAGGTTTGTTCTTAAATCAATGAGGCAAAAATGAATGCATACTTGTGTTTTTTTTAAAACAATGATTGTTAATGATAATGGAGTACACCAAAAAAAAAAAAAAACAAAAACAAATAAACAAAAAAAAACTGAAACAGCAAATAATACACCAGTAAAATAAAAGGCAAATAAACGTAAGCATGAACATACAAACTGATAAATAAAAAAGGAAAAAATAAATGCAGCCTCAACAGGGCACAAACCAGTGTCCTGCTGGTGCCTGTCCCAAGTCCGGTAAATGCAGAGGGTCGTGTCAGGAAGAGCATTCAGCATACCACCTATAAAACATCAAATCCACATATGGATAGATGAAGTGATGATAGGATTGATTTCTAAACATTTTAGGGGTATGGAGGAATGTGACACTGTGACACCCCCCCAACATTCCACCCATGGTGGGGGTGGCTCAGTACACCTTTGGCCATTTGTCACCCCGTCTCCACCCGTGAGGGCGGTTGTGACTGGGGCATTAAGGCAGACGTTGGCCCGGGTTTCTCTTATTCGACAGACATGTTTGCGTCTCGTTTGAAGGAGCAGCTTCTCGTTGATCCTCCAACCAGGTCGAGTCGGGGAAGCAGGAGGTCATCCCAGCTGTGGATGTGAATGCTGGAATCACGCAGCAAGGCTTTGGCTGGGAGGGTGGGGGTTAAATGGAGCTGTCTGTACTCCTGCCCTCACTCTCCTTCATTCCTCTCGTTTTCTGGCCCCCCAGCGCCCCTTTAGCCCTCCCTGCTGCTGGCTGGAGGCAGGCAGGAGTGTGAGGAGGGTTTCAATGACTCCTGTTTCTGGGGCCAACAAACAGCAGCATATCCGCCTCACATTTGTATTCCTGCTGCGTCCCTGTCAGGAACTTCATTGACTGTATTCATTCCCAAACCCTTCCTTCTCTGACATTTCCACTTAATCCCGCTCTAATCTTAGGCCTAAACCCACATCCAGCTCAGCGGCGCCCCGGAAAGAAGGAGAACTGTTCTGACTCTGGAATACTTTCCTCTCTCTTTTTGAGGATGTTTAATCCTCGTGGGGATTAAATGTTTTCTCATAAGACGACACGCAGCGCGGCAAAAGCGCAGCACTTCCAGAATTCAGCATCTCATTTGTGTGGATTGCTGCAGCTTCAGGCTCGTCAGTCACGCTCCACCTGCACGCCTCGACCGCACAACGAACACGCCGCCTCCCCGTGTCACGACACAAGCGCTCCTCGTGCTCCGCATCAGCTTGTTGCCATGACAGACCAAGAAAGCGCTAACGTGAAATGTGAAGCATCGCAGAAGGTGCCGATAGTCATCGTTCTGTCACTGATGACCATCTGTGCGCTTTGGCTGCCGTTATCAACCGTGTCCACAAATACGCTTCCAGTTAATCCCGTCAACATCGTCCTGAAGCCTGAAAGCAAAACACCAAACGCTGACTCCAATGATGCAGCACAGAATGACGGTTCGGTGACCCTCGCTGAGCATCATTCTTCACTCTGCTGAACTGTTCAGCTGAAGAAAATGATGATCATTTCTCCAAAATAAACTTTACTCTCAGCCTAGAGTTTTTCTGGGGATGCTCACAAAAGTCTGTCTCAAATCTCAATTTTGATTGATGATACAGGTTCTGCTGAGAAAGGAATTTGTTTTCACTGAAAATAAAAATAGTTTCTTCTGAATTTTTATGTCTCTGATGACTTTCTCTCTGAATGTTGTGTCTGTGAACAGTTTCTTCTTTTCCTTTGCTGTTCTAGTCCATTATCTCAGTATTTGTGTGCCGAGTTTCTGACAATAACCAATAACCAAATGTTAGACTATACTGAAATACTGTGATATTTTATCTGGCAATATTGGTATTGATTTCAACAAGTTTGAGTGAATAAATAACGATCAAACATTTATCTCAGGGACTTACGTCTGTGCTCCATTTACATCTCCGACCACTAGATGGCAGCACACCAAGAGTCTTTCAACAGCTCTGTACCAAAGCAACAAGATCTTGCATGAGCCATCTCCCGGCAGATGTTCGGTTTCCATGTTCAGTCAATGTACAGACGTAATCTGAGGTCCTGTGGCACAATTTGAGTGGCAGGCACGGCGCATTGATCTGGCAGCAGCGCAATTTGGACAGTGCGGCGCAGCGTGTCTAGGGTTAAAAAATCTGAACATTGACAAAGAAGACACATTGCATCAACCAATAAGGGACTCATCTTTGGGCCCATGATGTGTTCAGTGACTCAATCAGTGAGTGGAGTCTAAATCTAACATGGAGGAGAATCTGATCATTCTATTCCTGAACTGTATAATAATTTCCTCATATATCTGGTGACAATAATAGAAAAATCCTCAAATTTTTACTTATTTTTATTGTTTCCTCCTTGGACTATTGTGGAACAGCAAGTCATCTAACTGGGTCACAGAGAGACTGAAGTATCGCTGAAAGCACCGTCATTCAGACGCAGCTCCTGCAGTGAATGGTGAATCTCACCTGCCGGGAGAATCTCTGAATGATCTCATGAACCCCGACATGGTGGTTATTGTTCTACAAAATAAATAAACCGGATCTCTCAACATCATCCATGTCTGCCATGCACAGTCATGACAGTCAATGCTTCCATCAGGCTAAAAACATTTGGTGGTAGCTCCTCCATCACGCGTCTGGGGCATCAATTTTCTGAACGCAATTTTGGACAAGCGGCGAGTAGAAAATTTGCCATGTGTCCAAACGGAGGCAGTTGACGCAAATTTGATGCGAGAATCGTGTTTGGTGTGAACGCAACTTTAGGTTCTCAGTTGTTTTTCAAATAACGTGAAAAATTTAGAGCATGACATAGGGATCAGAGGATCCGCTCTCCAGTGGTTTGAATCCTATTTATCTGATAGGTACCAATTTGTTTATGTAAATGGACATTCCTCGCATTGCAGTAGAGTCAGCTACGGAGTCCCACAGGGCAACATGCAGTTGTTGTTCAAGCATATAGTTTTTTTCAAACATGTAGTTTTTTCAACATGTAGTTGTTATTCAAACATGTATTTGTTGTTCAAATACGAAGTTTTAAAAAAATATTTGGTTATGTAATCATGTAGTTGATGTTCGGACATGTAATTTTTAAAAAATATGTTGTTATTTAAACATGTAGTTGTTGTTTAAACATATATCTGTTATTCAAACATGTAGTTGTTTTTTAAACATGTAGTTTATAAAAACATGTAGTTGTTATGTAAAACTGTAGTTGTTATTTAAACATGTAGTTGTTGTTCAAACATGTAGTTTTTTTCAACATGTAGTTGTTATGAAACTAAAAAGTTTTTATGTAAACTACATGTTTAAAAAAATTCATGTTTAAAAAACTACATGTTTAAAAAAACTACATATTTGAAAAACAACTACACAGTAAAATAACAACTACATGTTTTTTTTAAATTTATGTTTAAAAAACTGTGTTTGAATAACAACTACATGTTATTGAAACATGTAGTTGTTATTCAAACATGTATTTGTTGTTCAAACATGATTTAAAAAAAAAAAAAAAAAAGCTGCAGTTATGTAATCATGTAGTTGTTTTTCAAACATGTAGTTGTTATGAAACTAAAAAGTTTTCATGTAAACTACATGTTTAAAAAAAATTCATGTTTAAAAAACTACATGTTTAAAAAAACTACATGTTTGAAAAAACTACATGTTTGAAAAACAACTACATGTTTTTTTTAAATTTATGTTTAAAAAACTGTGTTTGAATAACAACTACATGTTATTGAAACATGTAGTTTTTAGTAAAACATAATTAATTTTATAATATGTAGTTGTTTTTTTAAATATGTAGTTTTAAAAAACAACATTTAGTTGTTATTAAACATACATTTGTTTTTAAAACGTAGTTTTTTTCAACATGTTGTCATTCAAACGTAGTTATTATTAAAAGATTTAGTTTTTTAGAACATGTAGTTGTATTCAAAATATTTAGTTTTCTAAAACATGTAGTTGTTATTCAAACATGGTTTTTTTAAACATGTAGTTGTTTAAACTTGTAGTTGTTATTCAAAAATGTAGTTGTTTTTTAAACATGTTGTTTTTAAAAAACATGTATTTGTTATGCAAACATGTAGTTGATATTGAAAGATATAGCTGTTGTTCAAACTTGTAGTTTTTTTAACATGTATTTGTTGTGTAAACATTAAGTTGTGATTCAAACATGTAGTTGTTAAAAACATATGTAGTTTAAAAAAAAAAAGAAGTTGTTATGTAAACATGTATTTGTTAGTAAATCATTTAGGTATCTTTTTTAAACATATAGTTGTTAGTCAAACATGTAGTTGTTATTCAAGGATGTAGTTTTTGTTTTAAAAAACATGTAGTCTTTATTCAAACATGTAGTTTTTATTCAAAGGTAGCTGTTTTTTCAAACATGTATTTGTTGCTTTTTAAAAATGTAGTTGTTATTTAAACATGTAGTTGTTATTCAAACCTATGTTTTTTAGAACATGTATTTGTTATCGAAAAATGTAGTTTTTATTCAAACATGTTTTTTTAAACATGCAGTTGTTATTTGAACATGTAGTTTTAATTCAAACATGTTTTTTAAATGTGTAGCTTTTTTATAACATGTAGTTGTAGTAATGTAATTTTCTAAAAAAAAAAACATGTAAAACGTAGTTATTAAACATGATTGTTTTTAAAACATGTAGTCTTTTTCCAAGATGTAGCTGTCATTCAAACGTAGTTATTATTCAAAGATTTCGTTTTTTTTTAAACATGTAGTTGTAATTCCACTATTTAGTTTTTCTAAAACATGTAGTTGTTATTCAAACATGTAGTTGTTTAAATATGGAGTTTTTTCTTAAATATGTAGTTGTTTAAACTTGTAGTTGTTTTTTAAACATGTAGTTTTTTAAAAACATGTATTCGTTATGTAAACATGTAGTTGATACTGAAACGTAGTTTTTTAAAACATGTATTTATTATGTAAACGTTAAGTTGTTATTGAAAAATGTAGTTGTTGCTCAAACTTGTAGTTTTTTAAACATGCATTTGTTGTGTAGTTGTTATTCAAACATGTAGTTGTTAAAATAATATAGTTTTTAAAAACATGTAGATGTTATGAAAACATGTAGTTGTTATTCAAACATGTTTTTGTTGTTCAAACATTTAGGTATCTCTTTTAAACATGTAGTTGTTGTTCAGACATGTAGTTGTTATTCAAAGATGTAGTTTTTAAAAAAAAAACATGTCATCGTAATGTAACCATGTAGTTGTTATTCCATGGTAGTTGTGATTTAAACATGTATTTGTTATTTAAACATACATGTTTGAATAAAAACTACATGTTTATGCACAAGACCCTTCACACTAATGCATGTAAACATGTAGTTGTTATTCAAACATGTATTTGTTATTTAAACATGTTTGAATAAAAACTACATGTTTACATGCAATAGTGTGAAGGGTCTTGCCCAAGGACCCACAGTGGATAAAGCTCATTACGTACGCTGTGAATCGAATTCTGATTTCCACTTAACCAGCTAAGCTATGTAGTCGCCATGCGTGGAAAGTGTATCGTGAAGTATTTGTAAGGCTAATGTTAGTTAGATGCACTTATGACAGTTGTCATGCAACTTGAATATTGACCGATTTTTTTGCTCACAAACAGCCCATATCCATCTATAAGGGCAATTACAACTAAGGCGTGTTGCATTAGTGTTCACTACGATCGTCGCGTTAGGCATAAGGTCTCAGTTGATTGGCTGAGTTTGAGTGCTCCAGTCTTTTTGCCACTAGAGGAAGTCTGGTGTGTCAGAGTAAAAAGGAGCTGTTGCCGCTTTGCAGTTGGTTTTTCTGGTAAAAGTTGTGGTTTTCTGTTCTGTAGTTCTTTAACAGAGATCTTGGTTGTCTCTTCAACTCCATTTAAATGGGATTGTCTCCTGTGTGGGTGTGAAACTGGTCTCATGGTCCAAATTTAAGTTTGAGGAAATTTGCAGAAAATCTGCTTTAGAAAGCAGACTCGTGGGGTTTTATCACTGTAACACAATCGGTTAATGGGCTCTGGCACAAAAAAGAGCAAAACACACTTACTGAGTACTAAGCTGTGCCAGCGTTAAGCTACAATCCAACTGGGAAAGCGTTTATGTGATTGAGCAACAGGATTTCTTTTCCATTAATCAAGCGTACAGCTCAAGGGACACAACCAAGTTTTTCAGAGCAGAAAGGAAAGAGGAAATGTCGTGGATGTTTGAATGCACAGAACATCAGATGCAAGCGTTTGCCACAGAGGAGTTGACTTGGAGGCAAGGGCACACCCGCGGCATGGAGGGGGTGATGGAGGAGGGCTGGTGCAAAGGAGATGAACCCCAAAGATGATGCCATCTGCTCAGATGAGCTGGCCACTGCTGCAACACCTGCTCCTCGTGACAAACGCCCGTCCACACTGAGTCTGCAGGGGGCATCAGCAAAATCTGAGATTGGTCAGGAAATGACCGATCTTCTGTCATTTTTGTCTCACCTTTGAGAACTGATCCTGTTCCTTCTTCTTCACACGTAATCTAAATCTTCAGAATAGCACCTGATAATTTACCTTTTCAGTAATCAGATGTGGAGGCGGGCCTGTGGGAGGTGGTGAATTATGTACTATAAATGACAACATTGGGTCATGGACCTTTTTGTATTAACAAGTAATGTTCTTTTGACGATTTGAGAAGCAGCTTTTGTGATTATTGGCATTTAAAACCTGAAAAGCTTCTCTGATCATTAAATCAACTCAATTATGTTTTTGTCTTGGAACACTTCTTGCATTTGATCTTTAAGTTCATCCAACAACAGCGGTTGAAACCTACAGAGGTCTGGACATCCATCCATTCTCTTAACTCACTGTATCCTTTTCGGGGTCACGGGGTCGCCAGCGCCTGTCTTGGCTACTGTTGGACAAAAGCGGGGTACACCCTGAACAGGTCGCCAATCGGAGGCCACACAATCACTCGAACGCACTAAAAGCCTGGACATGACTATTGAAAATAAATAAATAAATAGTTTCCTTAAAATATTAATTTGTGGAGATAAATTTGTATTTTTGCGCTCAGTAATTCGCCTTTTGTGGCCACAATTTGGTATTTTTCGACTCACAAATTGACAAAATGATATCACAAATTAGCATTTTATTAGCAACTCAACCGTAGAAATTAGCATTTTGGGCATACAACTTAGTATTTTGTTTGCACAAACTAGCATGTTGAGCATATTTAGTATCAAGTCCTACTGCTAATTTGTGGCTGCAAAATATTGATTTGTGTCCACAAAGTGCTGATTTATGCGCACCAAACATTAAGTGATTTGTACAAAATTTGTGCCCACAGAACACTAAGTTGGGTGCACAGAATGCTAAGTTGTGTACATAAAAGGCAAATTTGTGTGCCAGTAGAGGACACAAAAACAATTTTGTGTACACAACATACTTAGTTCTGACCACAAAAAGCTTATTTTAGTGCACAAATATTGCACAATATGCTATGATTTTCAAGCTAATTAAAAAAGAAAAAAAAAAAGTTTTCAAGCTAATTTTGTTCACACAAATCAGCCTTTTGTGTGTGCAAAATACCAATATGTGTCCAAAGTGCTGATTTGTGCACACAAATACTAAGTCGTGCGCACAACATGCTTTCATTTTCAAGCTAATTATGTTCACACAAATTAGTATTTTGTTGGTTTAAAAATCCTGTAAATGAAAAGTCGGAGAAGACTGTTTCCAACGTAAAAGCTTTAATTCAGCTTAAACGGTTACTGTCGGCCGCAATCACGCCAAATACAGCACCAAAAATAATGGAACTTTCCCCGCAGACTCTCATGCACCACACCTTTACATGTCCTTGCTCCTCAGCCCACACTCATCCAATCACATTAATCTACAGAGGAGCACCATTGAAAACACAGAGCAGATCAACACACTCAACGCTGGTCACTACAATACTAATTTGTGTCAACAATTTTTCTTTTTTGTTTTGTTTGAGAATGTCATGTCCAGGGCTCCGTAGAAACCTTCGTGGAGCAGACATTTGGACTCAGCTCTTTGATGTTAAAATGTTTGAAACAAATTCCCCCACCCTTAAGAGGATCGTGGGTTTTAATGAGGGGACGTTCTGCTATCGTTTCTGCTCGTGTAAGCTTCCATTTCTCTGCTGCATAATGAGCTTGTGTACGTTGTGTGTTTGTGAGTCTGTGCGCTCTGCGCTCGGTCTCAGGTCATTCCACTGACTGACCCTGGCTGTAGGACAGGCTGGAATTTCAGGATCTCATTGATCGGTGCTTGCACGTGTGTGTGTGCACGTGTCAGCACTCATCAATTCACACTCAGGAAATCATTACACTAACCCAGAGCTTCACACTTCAGAGGCTTCACCTGAGTCAGGCTGCAGACGCAGAGTTTTAGATGAAGGTTTGTTAGAAGAAATGTCCCAAAAGAATTCAGCTGAATTCATGATGAGCAGCAGATGTGACAGCACAAGTCTAAGTAGAAAACTTGTGATGCAGCGAAAGCTTTAGTCACTGCCCTGCACCTGCATCTCACCTACTGCCCCCTAACCTGTTGTATTAGTGTTCTCAAAATGAACAGTTTTTCTCTATGGGTTTACTGAGCGGTCCATGACCTTGATTTTTCATGCAGGTCACCTGTGTGCCCTGTACAGGTCTGACCATTTTTGACCAGCAAACAGCCCTTAGGGATGGTTTGGACTAAGGCTTCTGTTATTGATCTGTTACTGATCTGTTATTTTGACAAAGCAACTTTCTCTTAAAGCTTCTGGAGCTTCTTCTTGGAGGCAGAAGTCTCAAATCTTCAGATTTGTGAAACTTTCATTTCAATGTCATATGAAACACTCCTGCTTAACTTTTAGCTGAAAATACATTTAATTGTTGGCATTAGCTTGTAAATAAAAGAAGCCAAATGGTTGAAGACAAAGAGGAAGAATCCAACTCACAGCGCATGTTGTGCCGCCGCCGCACACACACACACACACATCCCACACCACCCCCACCACCATCCGGAACAGAAACAAAGTAACTTCTTGGAATATATTATTGCAATAGGAATTCATTTATTTTAACTCTCAAAACTTAAATAATAATCAGTTGTGATTATTGTAAAAAAAAAAAAAAAAGAAAAGCTGCAGTTTCCAAACAGAGCTCAAACAGACAATCATCTGCATAGAGGCCAAACCTAACCTGCTCTAACCACCGTGTCACCGTGAGAGATACAGTGTGAGGCATAGGTAAAACAGGTATTCTACTGTATCATAAGCTTAGAGATCTCAGTTGTCAAGGGTTTAAAGATAGAAAAAAACTAGATCGCCAGTTAATTTGTCTTTTTCGACCAAAAACGAGAGTATTTTTTGATCGAAATGCAGGGGAGGGGGGTGAATTTCCAAGCAGTTGAATGTAAATTAAACAGATAAACATCTCCTTTGAGCCAGTTTTTAATCCTCTTCCTTCCCTTTTTTGACCTTAAAGCTGTCTCTGGGGACTTGTTTTGCTGCTTTTTCGTCCTTAAACTTTTAAAGAAAAACTAACAGCGGCATCACCACCCTTGCCCCCCTCCAGTTTAGACAGGGAGGGGGGGCGCTGCACCAGGCAAAGTTATTGATTGCATCAAACTTTTGAGTGATTTTATTTATGTTTTAATGACATTCTTTATCTTAAACTAAATGAGTTGCGTGTCTAACTGCTATAAACTTGTAAAAAAATATCATAAACTTAAAAAAAACCTTTGCCTAATCATTGTAATTTGGTGCTCCTCCACCAGATGGCGCCCTAGGCAGCTGCCTAGGTTGCATATGCTCAGGGCCAGCCCAGTTCACCGGTATTTCACAGGGTTCTGTTCTTGGCCCTCTTGTCGTCTCAGCCTATAAACTGATCTGATTGTCTGAGCACACCTGATCCAGGTAATAAGCAGGAAGAGTTGCAGAGAAAGTTGGAAAATTGGGATGGTGGTGGTGGATCTCAAGGACCAGGATTGGGCATCTTTGCTATAATCCATCTCTGTGTGCCATCATTTGCTTGTTTTTTAGTACATTTTCTATGCTGATGATACACAGCTCTTTCTTTATTTTACATAAGATGATGTGACATTATCTTTGGATGAGAAAAAAACATCTCCCTGATCTTTGAATGTGATTGACTTTGAGTTTACGACCTCAGAGTTCTGACTAAAGTCAGAATTCTGTTACAAAATACAATTCTGTCGTGAGGTAGACGTGTGTCCTTCTCAGATTTAAGAATATTTTTGACTTATTCAGCTTAACATAAAGTGCTCATGTATTGTTTTTGGACTGCTCGTAGTTGCGGATACTTTAGGCCATTTTTCAGGATTTGTTATTGAAATCATGGGCTAAAATGGATCAAATCTCTTGGAATAACCCAAAACTGAATCTGATTCATTCTGTCAGATTTGTATGGAGCAGCATAATATTCTGGAAGCAAAAGCTGTTCTACCTGCAGCCGGCGTGATAACCTGACCTGGCTTTGCACTGCAGCAAAAGCCTGCGATAGCCTGTGCAGAACTGAGGCAGCTGAATTGTACTGTGCATGTGTTTGTGTGTGTGTTTATCTTAGTGTGTCTCCATGGGGAACAGACATGGCAGACAGGGAATGTATTCCAGATACTGTTGCTGCCAGTCTTGGGTCTGATAAAGCATTTTAACAGCCAGCAGCTCCTAGCATACAAATTAAACGGAGCAACAAAGAGGACAAAGGATGAGATTTTCTCTGTATTTTAGCGCAGAGCTTCAGCCTTTGAAAGACACACAAAAATGTGCTCAGAAAACCACAAAGGAGGCCATTGTCATTGTAGTTAAGCTTCTCCTTTCAGTGCTTCTCGGTCACAGCGTTACTATCTCAGACTTGATTGCTTTGGTTGACAGTGTCTGGGAACAGGAAATCATACCTTCACTTCTCTGTTTCCCTTTTTTTTAAGCTCACCTTGACCAATGCATCAATCGATTGATCAATCAATCAATCAATCAATCAATCAATGAATCAATCAATCAATCAACTAAATGCCTGAAATCAGCTGGATGTCTGTTATTTACCACATACATTCAGCAGAAGGTGCTGCACACAAGGCCTTTCTATCTTATGTTTGGAACGCCAGGGGGGAGGGGTCACTCAGTCCAGTTCTCATATACAGTCAATGAGTGAGACCTAAGTCCACTACAAACTGTGCTAGAGTTTGTAGCTACAAGATGTAGAGTAGCTAGTAAGCTAAGTGTCAAAAGTACAAACATTGATATTTGATCAGAAGGGTGTCTTTCCTTGTTTTGTTTGTTTTTTTGTTTCAATTTGGAACCCACACTGTTTTTTAAAAGCAGTCCATAAGAGATTGACAGTGGCTTTTTTAAAATTGATTTTCTTCTCATGCGTTTTTGACCTTTTGAACCAGCGAACTGGGTTGCAGAGAACCTGTTAGCAACAAGTTGTGGATATTCTCCATTGTTGGCAGCTGTGAAAGCTCACCTGCACTCTGGTGTAAATCTAAGTCATTCTGGACCAACTAAAAACAAAGGCCTTTGGTTCACTTGCAGATGAACTCTTTTACAGTTCACGTCAGTGTTAAGGCAGACCTACTTTCCAGAGAGAGCCAAAGTGAGGAGGTGCTGTTTGTTTCTCCTCCAAGTGTTTGGAGGAGAAACAAACAGCCACAACATAAATCTGAAGAAATGAAATGTTTGCTGGGTAAAGGTGGTCCAGAGAGGAGCTACAGGAGTTTCTCCATACGTGACAGGCAGAAAAAGAGAAGGACTATCTACTCTTCTTTTTTCAAAATTGATTGTTTCGGACAAAATTGTCCCCAAATGAGCAGCTGTTAAACTACAGGATTTGTCAGGGGTTCAGTTGTTGGTTGTTTGGTCCATCTGTATCTGGTCTTCTGTTTTAGTATCTTTTCATGACGAAGACACACTAATCCTAATAGCAAAATACCAACAATCATCATCAGTAAGTCTTTACTCTTGGGATTGTTAGCTGTGAAAAATGACCATATTCCAGGCTGTTTATTGAGCCGTTCCTTTGGTTTGGGAGGTTTAATAGTTGACTTAAGACTCTTCAAATATTTCACAAAGCATTTATTTTAACTCTGTTTGAAAATAGATCTGATCCAGAAAGCGTTTAACATTTTTTAAGACTGTTTTGTTCTCTTGAAACCTCCTTGATTTGATCCATTTTTATTGGAAAAACATGTTGGATTTTTGGAAAGAAGTTTTCTTTTTAGTGTTCCTGTCCAGCAGCTGTTTGTTTATCAAAACTCTGCTGCATAGTTATGAGCTGCTCCCATCAAGCAGGCGCCTCAGCATCCATGCGCTCGCATCCCAGAGTGACGCCTCTGCTGACAGAACAGCTGAAACAGACCAAACAGGTCTGCGGCTGCCGCCAAGTGGGCTTTCTTATCACCAAGGAGATTTGCTTGTTTCAAAGGGATCTGTGTTTCCACCGTGACAAAGCCACCAATTTGACTCTCCTTTGGCATTGTTTCCATGGTGATTGCATGTAATTTTAACCCGTTTTGCATCACCACCAGCGTTATATTGTTGCATTTATGTCACCTTTTCTTCAGAGAAAGGCTGTGCGATCACTAAGAAGAAGTCTCTAGAAACTTAAATGGGCGAAAAGGAGAAGTTTTCGACTGGAAGTCATCAGCTGCTGGAGCACAGAAGCGCTGTCTGAAATTTTGGCCTGCGCCTCCTGATTCCCACACGGCTGCGTCAAGGGATAAACTGTGTAGTTTGAATATTGACTGGAGTCTGATTTTACATGATGTTTCTGATTATTTCTGACTCAGACGGAGCAGTGATGGAAATAAAACTGAGCGCTGCTGCACATCAGACACATTTCATCGCCCACGTTCTTTCAATCTCCATTTTTTTCTTTTTTCTGATCATGATGCCTTATTTTTCAAGCACCATTACATAAACTCCTGCTGCCTTTCTCTTTTTGTCAGCGTTTCTGAGAGTCTTGTTTGAATTTAAATCTTGCAAGCAGATGAAACATGCTGCACCGTGTCTGAGCACAGCGCCGTGCGTCTTGGCAGAGCTCACAAAGATGGCTGAATATGTCAAACATTAGCAAACGAATTCAGATTTATGTCAGCTGTTTGTTGCCAAGCAGCATGGACCCGATTCTAAAGTCTGTTACCTAATCTGAGAGCACAGAGGCAGCAAAACAGGAAAAATAAACCTGAACCAACAAAGGCTTTTGGTGGAAAAACTTCAAAATGAAGACCAAACCAACTGAAAAACCCAAATGTGAGCTGAGAGAATACCACAAAGATAGAGCAAAACTGATGAGATTTACACTAATTCGGTTTAACTGGAATGGTTTGAACAACATTTGTTGTTTCTAAACATAAACAGGGGAAAATTCCCAAGTCATTTTTTTCAACCAATTCCAAATGTCTTTTGTTTGTCTGGAAGATCCTGAATGAAGTGAAGTTTTTCATCTGACTCCAGAAGTTTCAAACATAAAACTAGTTTTAGTTTTGTTGTTAAGTATGGATGTACTCCTGTTTGAGTAATTATTTGTAATTCTGCTTGAATAATATAACTTTGAAGTAGTCTACTCTTATTGAGTCCAGTTTTACTATGATCTACCTGCACCTGAGTCTAGTGGACCCAAAGTCCGGCTTGATCGGTTCTGTCTGTGGTTCAGTGGTCTTTGGGGTTGAATGGTGGGATTGTCGTTTGGTTCTTGGTGGGAGGCAGATGTCCAAACAAGGAAGAATTTGGATTTTACCTCCAGACTCACCCATTTGAAAGCTGTCAAAAAATTCAAACCACAAACTGTATTTTGTTAAGTCGACTGAAAGCCACGAATGCTGGATGCAGGATGAAAATGTCTTTATCAAGGCTGTGTTTGTGATGTGGAGATTAGTTCGATGGAACAGTCATGGACACATGAACATCTCTAAATGTCAGTGGCGGTCCGTGCATTGCAGATCTGAGCCTTCAGTTTTCCTCTGCTAAATCATCCTTGTTAATATTAAATATGAACCTTCTATCACCATCCTGTTAAACTGTATATGAATATTATTTTATGGACCATCCCATCATAAATGGATCTTTTAGACAGAATTCACTATAATTGCACATAGTTATTGTAAAAACAAACTCAGCTTGTGCAAGTCTCCTCCCACTGCGATAACAGTTGCAACAAACATCAAAGCATAATTGACATTAAACTTCAAAATAAGCATTTTTATTGAAATCATTTTGTATTTAAAGGATGAACTCTATCCATGAAGGAAGTCCAGCTGGATCAGCAGGAGATTTCCCTGCAAAAGCCTGCATGCCATATATAACCGTCAGTTCCGTTCTCAGCCGCGACAGATCAGAGCGCTCCGTAGACCTGCATGCGAGGAGTTTTTCTGCAGCTCCCAAAATCTCTGGGTTTGAGGAGGGTAATATTTTAGTTTTTCATGGCCTTGAAACCTGTTTTTTTGTCTGGGAAATTATATTGTCCGAAATCCTGCCAGGAAGCTGCTGGTAATGAGACGCTGCAGCTCAGTGGGGTCGTAGGTGGCGGCTTAGAAGTTCTCATACTAGCCTCTTTGTCGTTACTCTTGCCAGACAAAACTGCAGGAAGACTGAAAGTGGCAGACAAATCCTTTTCTCTGAGACAGGCTCGCTAGCTTTGGCCGGCCATTTTTAACGATGTCCAATTTTTCTGAAAAAGTCAGTCTTAAGAACGGCTTATGCAATAAATCTGTTACTAAATCAACTTCTCCTCCTTCTATTGTTAACTGCAAAACAGTGAGTAGTTCAAACAAAAATCAAGTGCAGCTACTGCCTACGCCCTGAAACAAAGGACAGAAGAAGTTAGCTTTTGGTAGCGCGAGCTTTGACCATCCAATCATAGGTGATTATGTCACTCATCTTCATGAAGCTACAGAGACTCTTAACTTGAATTCTGATTGGTTGAATCAAATCAACAGCAATGCATTCATTCAACAGTGTTTTTCATGGAAAGTTCCCAGCAAAATCGGAGGTTGAGGGCAGAAGTACTGACTGAGTGTAAGGCAGACTTTTATGACCCTAGCAACAAGTGAGGGCTAAAATCAGATTGGTTAGAAACTTTCATGTGAAAAAAACAGTCTGACAGCAGCGTAGCCAGGGCATAGGCCTGTGAGAAAGGCTGGAATGATATCGAATATCTTTTGGACAACTATATATATATATATATATATATATACACACACACACACACACACATATATATGGCATCTACCATGCAGACACTCTGTCCCCACTGCTGTTCTGCATAAGTCTGAACCCTCTCAGCCAAACAATCAACAAGACTGGCTATGGATACCGACTCAGGAAAGGGGCAACCATCAGTCACCTCCTCTACATGGATGACATTAAGCTATACGCTAAGAGCGAGCGCGACATTGACTTCACTGATCCACACCACCAGGATCTACAGCACTGACACTGGGATGTCATTTGAGCTTGAGAAATGCAGTCAAATGGTGACAAAGAGAGGCAAGGTAGTCCGAGCAGGCAACAAGGAAAGCCTCAACAGCCAACCAGTAAGGCAAGTCCTGAGATGCCAGCTCAATGGCAAAAACAAGAATCGGGCAATAAACAGTTACATACTGCCAGTCATCAGATACCCTGCAGGAATAATTAGATGGAAGGAAGAGATACAGACCACGGATGTTAAGACATGAAAGCTCCTCACCAAACATGGAGGGTTCCATCCCAAATCCAGCACCCTGAGACTGTATGCTAGCTGCAAGGAAGGAGGCCGAGGACTAGTGAGCGTGGAAACCACTATCCAGGATGAAACATCCAAGATGCAGAAATACATCAAGATCAAGGCCCCAACTGACAGTGTGATCAGTGAATGTCTCAGGCAATGGACAGCAGAGGATGCTGGTGGACAGATCCTCATGGGAGGACAAGCCCCTGTATGGGATGTACCACCAAACCATAACTGAAGTGGCTGATATCAAGAAGTCTTACCAATGGCTAGAAAGTGCTGACCTACAGGACATCACAGAAGCGCTCATCCTGGCAGCTCAGAAACAAGCCCTGAACACCAGAGCGATAGAGGAACAGATCTACCACACCAGACAAGAGCCAAGGAGTAGGCTGTGTAAAGAGGAGCCTGAAACAATCCAGAACAGAACTGCAGGCTGTAAGATACTGGCCGGGAAAGCATCCATGGAGCGTCACAACCAAGTGTCTGGAATAGTAAACAGGAACATGTGTGCAGAATATGGACTGGAAACCCCAAAGTCAAAATGGGAAACAGCTCAGAAAGTGGTAGAGAATGAGAGAACAAAGATCCTGTGGGACTTCCAGATCCAGACGGACAGGATGGTAATGGAACCAACCAGACATTGTGGTGGTGGATAAAGAACAGAGGAAAGCTGTTGTGGTGGATGTAGCAGAACCAAGAGATGGTAACATCAAGAAGAAGGAACATGAGAAACTGGAGAAATACCAGGAACTCAGAGAAGAACTGGAGAAAGCTTGGAAGGTGAAGGTGACAGTGGTGATCGTGGTCATTGGAGAACTCGGGGCTGTAACCCCCAAACTGGAGGAGTGGCTTCAGCAGATCCCTAGAAAGACCTCAGACATCTCAGTCCAGAAAAGTGCAGTTCTAGGAACAGATAAGATACTGCAGAACCCTCAAGCTCCCATGACTCTGGTAGAAGACCCCAGCTTGGAGTGAGGTACCACCCCTGGAGGGTGAGAGGGGCATTTTAAAAAAAGACTTTTTTCAGTGATTTAGATACTTCTTTTCAGATAACTTTGATAACTTTAGGCCTTTCACTGAAGGCTTTTCAGGCCTGACAGTATACCAGTTCTAAATGCTAAATGTACAATCCACATGAAATATACAATGAACCACTGCAGATGAATCCTTTCTCCAGTGTGGGGAATTTTTTTTAAAAAAGACAAGTGACACAATAAAAAGTTACAACATGTGGTCTTTTCCACTGCTCAAAGTGAGATGAGGAAGAAAAACTTATGCCTAAATCTTTGAAGTTAGATTCATATCTATAAAATCTGAAACAAGCCAGTCTTTTGAAAACACAATGAACTATTTAATGTCTCAAGAAGTTTGCTCTTCCTCCTCAAATACAAAAAAGTCATCCCGACTGGAGGGGACACGGGGCTTAAACCGGCTCTTTTGGCTCCCAAGCGGCTCTTTAGGTTGTTTTGTTGTGAATTCTTCCCCTACCTCTCCAATTGTAGGCGCATTTAAAGCTGTAGTTGTGTACAAAATTGTTTTTCTAAGTGGAAGGCGTAGGTGCCACGGAAGAGAAACACATTTCTTCACTTGGGTGTGCTCTGACGCACAGAAGTTTACATTTAAATGTAAATAATGAGTTGTTGTTTTAGCATGACGTTTTAGCATGACATAACTAAAATCAATGTTGTTATGTATTTTCCGAGCACTCACAGCTACGCGCTAACATAGATGACCGGCGACTATTGATGATGTCATCGAGGGTTAATAACATCCAAATTTGAAGACATTATTTTTCCATATCTCTCTAAATGAACATCATAAGTGTGTGGAACTTTCATTATCCTGACGAATACTTCAAAATATACTTACCATATGCACAACATGGCTGCACGGTGGAACAGTGGTTAGCACCTTTGCCTCACAGGAAGAAGGCCCCTGGTTCAAGTCCTGGCTGGGACCCTTCTGTGTGGAGTTTGCATGTTCTCCCACCATCCAAAAACATGCTTCATAGGTTAATTGTTCCTAAATAGTCCCTAGGTGTGGATGCATGGGTGTGTGATTGTGGCCCTGTAACAGGCTGGCAACCTGTCCAGAGGTGTCCCCTGCCTTTACCCATGAGTGGCCACATTAGTCTCCAGCAGCCCCGTGACCCCAAGAGGGACAAAACAAGTTTAGAAAATGAATGAACATGCACAACAACTATGCATTTCATTTTCATGGCGTCCCCTGAGGTGTTCTATATGTACTGTATTTCAATCCGTTTTATTATCATACTATATTAATCCCAAGGGAAATGCATTGTTGTTTTTTTCAGTTCAACCCACATCAAGACACACACAGAGAAATACACACAAACAGTTCAATTGACAATGACTGCGGATGCAGCCTACAACAGGCCACCCTTGCTTAGTGTCAGCATCCGGTCGTCCAGTTCCCTCTCCGACCAGCAGTGGGAGCCATCACCAGAGTACTGACAGCTTCTGTACACTCCATCTCCCATCAGTCATCCGACCTCCGCCATCTTGTCTTCACCAGCTGCTCCTCATTTAGTCATCAGCCCACTGCTTGTATGCCAGTCTCACCCTCTCCTTTGTGGGTAGTCTTGAACTTGTTTTCCCCTCATTCATAGTAAGTGGTCCATGTTCCTGTTTGCCTGGTTTTTGATCTTTGCCTGTCTTGACGCCTCCCGTCTTGCTCCTTGTGTTTTTGACCCTCGGCTGTCCTCGACCACGCCTTGTCTTATCCTCCTGTGCTGTTTCATTAAACCCTGTTTGCACATGGATCCACACGTCTCAGCCTCATCCAAGCACTTAGCGTGAGTGTAGAAGGGCCACAAGAGGGAGGCTAGGTCCTCTCAACACTGTGTACAATGTGTAGATACAACCAAAAAATTACACCATTGAAAACAAGTTAAAAAAACGAGGTTTAAGTAGTTTTGGGGGAATATGTCAAAGGGATTAAAACACAAATGGTGTTTGTGTCTGGTCCAAGGACTGCAGGTTTGATTCCCGCCTTGCCCGCCCATGTGTCAAAGTGTCCTTGGGCAAGACACTGTACCCCACATTGCCTCTGTTGCAAGGCTGGCGCCAGTGTTCGGCAGCAGAGCCGCCATCAGTGTGTGAATGTATAAATGGGACTGTATCTATAAAGTGCTTTTGGCTCTTCAAGGTATGGTAGAAAAGCGTGAAACAAGTACAGTATTCGCCATTTAATCTTTGTCAATAATGATCCTATTATTGATTTAAAAAATTGGGGGTCTGGGTGGCAAAATAATAATCATCGATCTTTAAACTTTAATAGTTATCTAAAAATTAATGCATTTAAATAAACAAAGAGATGAGTGTCATCTGCGTAAATTTAAACAATAAATTGTTTTATAAGTCAAAAAAATGAGGTTAAAGTATTTTTGGTGGAATATTTTATAGGGATTTAAACACAAACAGATGTAAAAGTATTGATCTCAGTGTAAACATGACTATTGTAAAGTGAAGCTTTGTGTCTCTGCTTTAGAATTTAGTGTAACATCATAATTTAAACTGAGATCAACACCTCAATCCTCAGAGGAGCCTGTCTAGACAGAGAAGCCGTGACTCTTGTTTCTGTTGTTGCTGTCACCACAGATTGTGCTGCTTGGAAACTCTGAGAATCAATAACAGTCTGGACGCTCACTGATGTGCTGAAAAAGGCCCGGCTGGCCTGCACGCTCCGAGCTGCAGCACGGGCTCCGGCTTTCTAATAAACTTTGTCAAGGACCAGCGAGTGTTGCCTTTCATCACATTGCTGTGATGGAGGGGTCAGTGTGGTATCACTGCACCCCCGGGAGTGCCCACACAGCCCATCCCTCAGGTCTTTGAAAAGACCAACATCAAGGCTCTCCTGAATTGAAAGGCTCCCTCCACCACTGCTGACCAGTCTCTTTTTTTCTCTGACAGATATCAGTCAAACGTAAATCCCTTTGGGCTCAAGCAGACATAAATACACTTGACTGATAATTCTGACGTCACCCGCAGGACTCGTGAGACCACTGTTCCAAAACAGTGACTGTTTAGTTTGGTTAACCCACCTGCCAATCAAAATGAATCTCCTCTAATAACCCACCAATTTAAGCTCTAGTAAAATGTATTTAACCCCACCTCTAATGAACCACTGTCATAAACACAAAGAACGTCAAATAAACAAAACATGTGGATAGCAGGCTGCAGACACTTTCAGTTGGTTTGATACTGGACTTTTAAACATCTCTCTTTTGAAACCAGCCTCCAGTGGTTGTTTTAGGAACTACAGCTGTTGATACTTTCTGGTTTGCTCCTAATTCTACAATGTAAATGGAGGCTTGGGCTTGTCTTAGGCTGAATAGAATTCTTCCCTTACCCTTATGGCTTCCCCCTACCCCAACATTTAGCTCTCCAAACGAAAAAATATGGAAAAATCATGTCTTCGAATTCGGACGGCCCAAACAGGCACTACCACTCGATGATGTAATCAATTAGTGCTAGCGCCAGTCGTTGCTACGTTAGTGCATACATCTTCTGTGCTTTAAAGCCCACCTACGTGAAGATATGAATTTCTCCTCTGCAGCACAGCGCCACGCGGCTGTCCGATACAGAACTTGAAGTCCCTTTGCTCTAGCCTTAAAAAAACATTATGGACACCCCTCTCCCTTCAAATGCCCCTACAATTGGAGGGAAAGGGAGAAGCCAGAGGGTTATTGTAAGAATTCAGATTTAGCCTTATTTTCTAAAATGTGAGGGCTCTATTTCTCTAAATGTTGTCATTTGTCAAAAAGTTTGACCCAGCCTGATCTACAAATGAGAGAAACATGAAGGAAAGACAATAAGAAAGTCAGGGTCACATCATTTAAGCTACCTGCTAAGATTCTTGAAATGATAAGATCAATTTAGAGAACAGGATGTCATGGTCACCTTCAACTAAAAACACTTTTTCGAACTAAGTATTACTTTGCAGGCAGAACTGAATGGTAATGTATGGCCCCCATGGCCTCCAAAGTCCAGATCCACCATGTCATCTCTACTTCCCCATGAAATGGGTTTAATTTTGAGGCATGGTTCCAAGCAACAGGGTTTGGTATAAAAAATATGATTTTTTTTTACCGTGGTATGTAAAACTACATTACAGAAATTACCTGGCAAGCAACCTTTTTAAAAGGCCCCGCCCACATTGTTAATAAGACTCTTAACCATTGACTGTGTCAGGAGCGACTGAGTGTGACGTTACCCATAGAAAAGGGTTTACTTTCAAATGAAATCAATTTACTCGCCTTCTTTTTTTGTAATACTGACGCCACCCTTTCAGAGCCAGACGTGGTCAGTTAACAGTGATTGGTCTGAGCCAGTATTTCTATTACAACCCCTCTGGCCATTTAGGAGTGAGCTTGTTGGAAGTCCACACCCCTACCACTTGAAATCTGTCAATTAACTGTTTTGACTGTTGGACGCGGCGGCCAGCAGGCTCCACCTACTTTTATTGAGGCATCTGATTGGTCAGTTTATAACTTGAATAACTTCAACTACAGAAAAATGATCCTGAAGCAAAATTGGGACTATCAAGAAGACATTTCAGAGCAAGAATGTTTATTCTGACCATTGGAATGACTGAGTAACAGCTGTTTATGTCTCTATAGAAGTCTATGGGATCTTGGTTTCCTGGAATCTGCGGCCATTTCCTGTTTGGAACACCAGGGGGAAGAGTCAGTCAGTCCAGTTCTCATATACAGTCACTGCTCATGACATGATAAATATTGGCTTTTGATCAGCCTATTTCCTGTCAGCATTTGCAGATGACAGTGTTTCTTATGAACACCATGTTCAGTCTTGGGTCAAATTCAAATGACCTTTGAACTGCTTTATGGTCGTTAGAGAAATGGTGGTAAATTGAACTTCTAAATCAGTTTGCTACCATTAAAACTCAGGTAGCTCATAGCAACCATGATGTCTTTTTCATGTTTGAATCTGATGAATACATATAACCAAACTGCACTAAACTTTATTTTCTGGATTTCATGAGTAACCAGCATTTTACAATGTTACGCCCCCGTGGTTAACATGGTTATGTTGCATACCGGTACTGATGTTCTGCTCTCACTGTTGGGATGAAGGAGTTAAAAGTGCTTTTCATCTCATCTCGTTTATGACGCGTTCACTATGGTAACACTCGTGGCATTTTGGTTTCAATGTTTTTACCGTGAAATGTTTTTTAGATAAAGCGCATGAAAGCAGAAACCCGCGGGTCTGATGCTGTGGATCAAGTTGAAGAGTGTGCAGCGTCTTGCTCTGATCTTAGGCTTTTGATTGCAGCTTCTTCTAAAATGTTTCCTTCTTCTCCATCATGTTCGCCACCGTTTAGTCTGTTAGCGCTTTCCTTTAGCCTGCATTTACAAAGACAACAATTATTGTTTCAGGAATGAGGGTTTGCAGCAAACAAAATTGAATTATTGTTGCTTTTGAATCATTTATTGCAGATAAAAATCTTTTCTAGTTTTAATCATTAAACACCTACGTTGTTGGGATTCAGTCAAAAAGAAGCTCAAAACTAGGTTTTAAGATAAAAGACTTCAAACAAGTCTAATTGACCACCCCCAAATTTGTTTAGTAAAATGTTGTTTTTAACACACTGTTGTGAAAAAAATGAGCGACTCGTTTAATACCAGAACATAAAGATAACCCCATTAATGTTGTTTCTGACGAGCCTCTGCTTTCATTAGTGTTCACACGGTTCAAAGCCTGATGATGACCCCCACCCCACCCGCCGCTATAAATAAGGTAATTGGCAAAAGAGCAACAACAAAACAAAGGCTCACTGAATGCAAATGTGCTCACACTGAAGACCAATTAAAGCCTGAGGATTGTCAGCCACCGAAGGCTTCCGACCAAATCCTGTCAACACAACCGAGCAAACACAACTTTAGAAGTGCTGCTCAGGCAGCAAAGTGCCGAACGCGACCTGACAGGGTCGGCCCTCTGAGCCTGACAGGGGCTGGGGGGGGCTGTGCCGCAGAGCTTTTATCCGGACGTCCTTGGAGGTGAACACAGGAACCAGAGACTTCCTGAGAACGCAGCAGGTTTCTGTTCCGGTACAGAAGTTTCACCTGAAACGAGCTCCGCTCTTCAGCTAAACCTGGAAAAAATAAAAAGCCGAATAGTGTTTTAATCATCTTAAATTGACTAAAGCTTACAGACCAGTTTACTTTAAGCTAAAATAAAAACGTGTATTTAAATACAAATGTAAATTTAAAAAAATTAAACCAATTTTCTCTGTTGTTAAAGTAACACACCTTCAGTAAAGTCTTAAAAGAACTGAAACCAGGTCAGTTCACAGAGTCACCTCAAGGTGACATCATACACTCGTGTCCATTCTGGATTTAGTCTTACGGTGAAATATCATTTTAAGACTTTTTTGTTAGATTTAATGTCAATGGCAACTCTTCCAAGCTGATGTAGTGGTAAGCGCTGTTGCCTCACAGTGAGAGGGTCCTGATTTGAATCCCAGTTGGGTTCTTTCTGTGTGGAGTTTGCATGTTCTTCTGCTTGCATGTGTGGATTTTCTCCTGGTACTCCGGCTTTCTCCCACAGTCCAAAAACATGCTGCATTGGTTAAATTATGACTTAATTGTCCCTTGGCGTGACAGTGTGCGTGATTGTATGGCCCTGCAACAGAATGGTGACCTGATCAGAGTTAACTCAACAGTATCCAGGATAGGCTCCAGCAACTCTGTGGCCCAGAAAGGGATTCAGTGGGTTCTGAAGATGGATGGATGGATGACTGGCAGATGAGTGACTGTTTGGTTGCAGAACTTGCTAACTTTGTCTAATAAACACAGTAGCAGCTATGAGCACACACCTTCTAGTCTCGTCTTCATTTTAGTGAATCACTACAGTCTCTTCTTCCTGCTTAATCAGCTTCTTTCAGCAGACTCTGAAAGTGTGAAGAGAAATTCTCCAAAGTATCAGTTAGGCGATAATCGCTCAGACAAGTTAGGATGTAAAAAAAAAACAAAAGGACAAAGTGAAGCAGGAGAAGGCTCACGATCCAGGATGGATCAGTTTGCGTTGTTGAGGGAGAACAGGTCCAAAGAGACTTGATCTGAGTGATGATTGGGAAATATAGTCTCCAGTAGGCTGTCTTCTATAACAATAGAAACAGGAAGAAGAAGAAATCCTCAGGACGCTGCTTCAGATTTCTCTTCTTGAAGTGAGAGGCTTCGTAACAGAAAGTTTTTAGGATTGTGTGTTTGTGTGCAGCAGCTGCTGAGTAGCTGCTTGGGTAATTGCCCACTCTAAAAGCTGAAATGAGTTTAGTGATGATGGTGGCGTGACACGCTGAGCCATCAGATTTAAATCAGTCTGTGTGTTGTCTTCTCTTCTGACTTCTTCACCTCCGAAATGAAACAAATGTTCTGTCTGAAAACAATGCTGAAATGCAGGCTAAGCTCTGATCTAAGCTCCGGCTGGAGTGTGGATGTGTGCTGTTGTTGTGGGGGGGTTGTGTGGAAATGCTGCTGTTTGCTGTTTGGGAGGAAGCTGCAGAGGTTTTAGCGTGGATGGCAGAGCTATTCTCCTGTCTGTGCACTTCCTCTGCTTCCTCCAATTCCTAGTGATGCTGAGCTGTTTGTGTGCATGGCCAGAATCGACCAGGAGCTGGCCCCCCTCACCGGCAGCAGGTCATGACAACCCCCCCAACCCCTTCTTAACAGTGGATTGCTGTGTCATTCTTCTCAGATGAAGAAACTGCCACATCTTCAACCTCCATGCGGCCTCCGGTAGTGCCACCAGGTGTTCCAATGGAGGACTTCTCCCAAGGCAGAAGTTGGAGTGTGCCAGCTGGTTCATCACACTCGGTTTTGCCCACAAAACGGCGACTCGTGCCCCGGAAAGGGGATGTCCCTCCATCTGCTCTGCCCCAGAATCTGCTCCCTCTCCTGGGCAGAGGACTGACTGTTAGCTCCCTTCATGGGAGTCACTCTCCAGAGCTTCAGAAAAAAGAGGTAAAGCTGCCGGAATCAGCTGCAGCACCGGGCCAAGGCAGCCGTCCGACCCCTGCCACAGACACAAACTCCCAGCTGCCGCGCTCACAGACACCGCCCCTCGAGCTGGAGGCTGACAGCACCATGGCGGGCTCCATGCTGGACGGGGATGTTCTTTCAGGAGGTATTTGTGCTTGTTTCGTCAGGATTTTGGTTTCACACTGAAAAGAGAAAATTGACTTTTTTTTTCAATTTGACCTGAAAGCAGCCTCTGTGTATGGAAAGTCATCAGCGCCAAAACTAAAACTGTATTCAGACTGTACACATTTGGTTCACTGAAAGTGAACAAGAGTTTGTTCACCTCAATAATCCAGAACAAAGTTTCAGTCTGAAAACATCCAAGCGGACCCCGGTCCAGGACCAGGAACCACTCTAAGCCAACAACCATGACGCACAGTATGTCATTAAAATGTGGTCGGATAAATACAGGCTCATTAAAACAACTGACGCTGATACAGACGTTCATAATTGATCAGAAAAGTCTAAAGTTGGCTGCACGGTGGCGCAGTGGTTAGTGTTCTTCCCTCACAGCAAGAAAGTTCTCAGTTCAAGTCCAGGTCCTGGCTGGGGGGCTTCCTCCCACCATCCAAAAACATGCTACATGGGTTCATTGGTTACTCTAAATTGTCCCTAGGTGTGAATGTGAGTGTGGTCCCTGGGACAGACTGGCAACCAGTCCAGGGGTGTCCCCTGCCTTCGCCCATGAGTAGCCGGGTTAGGCTCCGGCAACCCCATGACCCCGAAAGGGAAAAAGCGGTTTGGAAAATGAATGAATGAAGTATAAAGTTTAAATTAGTGAACTATCTCCAAAAGGACTGCTCAGCGTAGGATTTCAATTTTCTTTCTCTCATTCCTTTGCCCAGCCCTCCTAACTCCAGGCCAATGACTGAAGAGCTATTTAGTCATATGGTTTTGTTTACAAACTTTGGTTCAGAACAGAAATGCCCGGTAGACACTAGTCTGAATACAATCCAAATGCCAGGTTCAGGACTTGGTCCGGACCAAATTAAACGGACCCGGTCTGAACCAAATTCATGAAGTCCGTTTAATTTGGTCCGGACCAAGTGACTTTTCCAGTCTGAACACACCCTCAGATTAGCACCATATTTGTTGGTTATTTTTGGGTCAACATTTAGAATATTTAGACACTATGAACTAATAATGGAAAAACATATAATTTTAGTAGTAAAACATTTTTTAAAATCTTTTGTTCATTTTTGTGTTGCTTTAAAATATCATGCTTTAAATTAAGTTCAAATGTTTGTTCTTTTGACAGTTTTTGTGTATGTGTCATATTTTGTCAAACTTTTTTTAGCCTTAGAAAAAAGAATTTAAAAACTGGAGTGCAGAAGATGAAACCTTTTGGTTTACATTCACTTCTGAAATCCTCATCACAATTGAACTCTTCTTGCTTTTATTATTTGCTGTTAATGGAACTGTCTGTCTGTTTGTTTTATTACTTTGTATGTATTAATCATTAGTTTTGTTGCACTGGTAATATTTGGTTGGGGTTATATGAGGCTTTAAGCTACTGGGAGAGAGTGTATGGGAAAGGGGGGGGGGGGTGCTTTATTATTTATTGATTTTTTTAAACTCTTTGTTTAATGAAGTCTGTCAGATTTATCTGGATCAATTCATTTTTTTATTCAGATTGAACTATTTTAGTTGTATGAATCTAAAACCCAAAGAAGAGAACATTTTCCTCTGAATTATTCAGAAACTGAGATGGAAGCATCTATATCAATGACTGTATCAAATCATATTTAAAGAACTTTTCTGCAAACATCTCTGAAAACTGGATTTCTTCTTCACCAGCAGCCTGTAAAACTAGGTCACTTCATCACAGCAGTGGCACAGAAAAAAATCACATTTCATAGTGGTGCTCCAGAGGACAATTTCATCATCTAAATTTCACTTTGACTGTGACTCTTGTCGGGTTTTTCTCCTTTCCCGGCTCCTCCAGCAGGTTTTCCTGAGGAAAAATGTGACGTTTGGAGACGTCCCACGTTTTCAGATGCAGCAAATGCAGCGGCCTGAGAATGCGGGAATAATCCTGAAAACCAACACAGCCGTTTAGAGAAAGCTCCAGTTCATCATGTCATAAGTTCTTCAGAGAAATGGTAAACAATAACTGGAAGAAGTTCTTCGTTCAGTCAGAAGTTCTCGTCTTCCGTGGGGGTGTCTGTAATTTCCTGTGTTAATTAAACCAGCTGGATTACGTTAACGGGATTACTAATCCGAGCAGAAAGCCGCTCAAACTCCTGTTTCTGTTCCTCTGCAGCTGCATCCAGCTGCACGCTGAATTTCACTGAGCCAGAGGGGTTCATCGACTCTGCGGACAACCCCCCCCTGCCCGACGGTGTCCTCCTGCACTGCACCTACACCGTGACGGTGTACACCGGCTACGGAGTGGAGCTGCAGGTACGCACCGGACCGTCATGGTGAGGGGGGATCTGCAGACTGAAGGGGGCTGCGCGGGTGCAGCTCCCTGGATTCCTGCAGGCTGCAGCTACATTCGCCGGTTAAAGGTTCTCTGCTCATCTTCTGGATGGCGGGGGGTGTTATCCTACAGTCGCCCCCTAGATGAGCCTTGGCTCGACTCTGACTCCCAGTGGCCGCTGGTGGAACTCCTCTTCTTCAGTCATGAAGGGTTTTTACAGTTTTTCAGAGATCCACTCTGATGAAAATTGTGTTTTTAACATGTTCTTGTGGCATTTTTCTCTTGATAAAGTACATGTATATGTATATATATATATATATATATATATATTACTCCACACCAACAGACCCACCAACAATTCAGAAGTGAATTTCTAATAAAGTATTCCTGCTACAGAAACTATGTCCTAGAAAATGATATAGGTTTGGAAACAGATCAGAAGATGATCAGAGTGGGTCTGTAAAGCAAACATGGCTTTGGAGGCCTTTTGATCTGAATAAGATAACTGCTCTTTCTGCTTTTGTATTTTCTATTAGGTTTGGTTAAAGTTGACCCTGTTGGGTTTTTGTCACTTGTGCTTCTTTGATTTTTCGAGTAATCGTAGAGGTTTCAAACTTTGCTAAAACCCTTTTCCATGTGCAAGAATTAAAAAATATCTGGTTATAAATGTTGACACGCTAGCATTCTTGAGAGTTAGCCTTTGTCTGAATTATGTCACTACTTTAACTACTAAAAGACTACAGTATAAAGTACAGGACTGTCCATCCCTGTTTCGGACAGCATGCTCACTACTTTTTTTTAAAAATGCCAAATATGACATCACTAATTTCCCAAGCAAAAGAGTTTAATAAGTACTCCTCTTTGTACCACCACCTTAACGTAGAGTAGGGGTTTCAGAGCTTGAGTGAACTTGGCTTTTGGGACATGGAACGTTACCTCTCTGGAAGGAAAAGAGCCTGAGCTTGTGCAAAAGTATGAGAGGTACCGGCTAGATATAGTTGAGCTCACCTCCACGCAGAGCCTGGGCTCTGAAACTCAGTCCCTCAAGAGGGGTTGGACTAACATTCTAAACTTCTGCAGCATCCTCCACAGGAAATGACGGGTGTTCTGTGGAGGATGCTCTGGGAGTATGAGGTCTCGGAAGCCTTACTGAGGGCTGTCCGGTCTCTGTATGACCAGAGTAGGAGCTTGGTTTGCCATGCTTGGATTGGTGCGTCATCCGCTTATTTGTGGTCGCCGTAGAGTGGCTGGGTGCTCACTTAGAGATAGGCGTAGAGCCGCTTCTCCTCCACATCGAGAGGAGCCATTTGAGGTGACTCAGACATCTGGTCTGATGCCTCCTGGACGCCTCCCAAGGGAGGTGTTCCGGGCATGTCCCACTGGGAGGAGGCCCCTGTGAAGACCCAGGACACGCTGGAGAGACTATGTCTCTCTGCTGGCCTGGGAACGCCTCGGGGTCCCCCCAGAGGAGTTGGAGGAAGCGGCTGGGGAGCGGGAAGTCTGGCCATCTTTACTTAGACTGCTGCCCCCGTGACCTGGTCCTGGAGGAAGAAGGTGGATGGAAATACAAACAATATGATGAAGATTATCTATGAATCTACTGTGTTCTGATGATGAAAACTTGGATAGTTTGTAAAACAAAAATTTAAATACATTTTCTTCACATGAAAAATCATTCAAACGCAATGCATTGTGGTCTTTTTTCATCAATCTAGTGTGCATTGAGGCACACTAGTTTTTTGCAGAGACTACTGGGAAATTCCCAGGACACTGGATTTTGAAATTGTAGATTCAGACAGCTCTACAAAATGGAGAAAACCCTTTATTTTGCACTAAGTAGTGAAGAAATTCTTACACAATCTTAATTAGCTTCACAATTTCAATGTAATGGCAACAACCAGCAAAGCTTTTTTTGAAGACAAAAATGAAACCTGAAGTGGACCTGGCACATTACTAACCACCAGCTCACTAATGAAAAAGACTCATCTAAGAGTGTGCACATTTCTTTTTATTAACTTGTCATGTCCAACACCTGAACAAACAGATCAGAACTGAAAGCCTCTTGTGTTGGACAGATTTTATTGTTACAATAGGGCTTATGAATCTTCTGACACAAGAGGAGTATGTATATTTGTATAAACTCCTTTTGCGTTGAAGGCAAATTAGTCTTTGATCAAATCAAAATACGAAAAACGAACAAAATACATCAAAAGATAAATGAAACCAGACTGTTAATACTTTCATTTTGGGGTAAAATCTATGTTTGTTAACATGAGAGTCATGGGGAAATTGTTCATACCAGCAACCGGCCTCTGGTTTTTGTAGAACATAACATTTAGTATTTTCTGGTTTGTATTCAAATCATGATGTTGGAGTTGAGTAAAATATTGACAAAATATCTTAAATTGATGTAATGCATCAAGACCTTATCAAAAGCAAAAACCTGTGTTCAGACAGGAAATGTCGTTACCTCATCGTGTTTTTTGTTAGCTGAGTGAATGCTTGCACTAAAACTGGTTTGAACACCCCCTTTTTGTTGGGTTTTTATGGTGTGGTGAATTGCTCTGTGACACCTGTCCGTTGGGGTTTTCAGGTGAAGAGCGTGAACCTGTCCGACAGCGAGCAGCTGTCCATCAGAGGCGTGGACGAGCGAGGTGCCTCGCTGGTTCTGGCCAATCACACGCTGCTGGTGGAGGGTCAGGTGATCCGCAGTCCCACCAACACTCTTTCCGTTTCCTACCGCTCGGCAGCGGAGGGGAGCATGGGCCTGTTCCAGCTGCACTACCAGAGTGAGTCCTTGTCATGGAGATGCTGAAACAGTCAAAAACGAGTCCCATCATCACAAAAATCCCCTCATGGAAGCTTTGACTGTATCTGTCATGTGAATTCGCTAATTAGATCTCTAATTAATTGACTGTCATCTCATTAGGAGGCTGAAAATGAGCCGTCTGAAGTTGTGTGTTTGTGTGTGTCTGTTTCTGACTGAACGTGCCAATGCACGATGGGAAATGACAAGGCTGAAACAGAAGAAGCATCCGGCTGAAATGATCCACCTGTGTCATTAATCACATCCATCTCATCCTATCATGTCAAAGAATGGAAGTGATGCAGAGTCGTGTATCAGAGAAAGACGATCTGGAGAATGGAAAAGCAGAACCTGATCAGAGATGGAGGCGCCAAACCTCCTGCAAGGACCATTACAGCACATTTGTAGCTGCTGGGCTTCTTAACTGAGCGTCCAGACATGTAACTAATACAACCACTGAGCTTCAGAGGAACTGCTCTTTCCAGCCCGTGTCTTCATGCAGAACTGTCGGCTCACGTAAACCTTTGTGTGCCGCTGAATTGCGTTTTTCAGACCAAATCTGTTGCTACAAGTTAAAGCGGAGCCCTCTGACACTTTGAGCGGCAACAGTCTCCTTGAAAAGGTCAGACGTGCTTCTGCAGCGGCTGCACGGATGCAGAGCATCACACCACGTGGAGCAGCATATGGCACCTTCTCATCTCGCATTTACATCCCTGCATTTTCAGCAGGACAATGCAAAGCAGCCTGCATTCTTTACAGCACCAGAAGAAGACAGAAAAGTGGGGAAACCAAAATGCAAACCAGGGTGACCACAAAGTACAGAAAATGAAGGAAGAGTGGACGACTGTCTAGTCTCTGAATGTTCCTTCAACTGCAGAGTTCATTCTTTTTTTAATTATAGGAATTTTTCTTCAAATTTAGAATCTGGGACAAAGTTCATAAAGTAAAACCCAATTCTGGCTGAAATAACCATCTTTCTTTAAAAACGGGGAGGAGGTTTCTCTTCAGTTTGTGTTTGTTTGCAGTTTTCAGGCTGAGCTGTTCGCTCCCAAAGAGGCCTCACTTTGGGGAGGTGTCGGTTCTGGACCTGCTCCCCGGTGGCATCGCCCGCTTCCACTGCCACATGGGTTACCACCTGCAGGGGGCGCACCTGCTCACCTGCCTCAACGCCTCCCTGCCAGCATGGAGCGGCAAAGAGCCCACCTGCCGAGGTCAGTACGTCTGAGTTTAAAGCTGTGGAGGTTTGCTGCTGCCAAACAAAACACAGGAGTGGAAATGGTTTTTGAAGTTCTCACATTTTAAAATAAAAATGGAAAAATTACATACATTTATTCATTCATTCATTCATTTTCCAATCCGCTTTATCCCTTTCGGGGTCACGGGGTTGCCGGAGCCTAACCCGGCTACTCATGGGCGAAGGCAGGGTACACCCCTGGACTGGTCGCCAGTCTGTCGCAGGGGCCACAATCACACACCCATGCACACTCACATTCACACCTAGGGACAATTTCGAGTAACCAATTAACCTATGAAGCATGTTTTTGGACGGTGGGAGGAAGCCGGAGTCCCCGGAGAAAACCCACGCATGCACGGGGAGAACATGCAAACTCCACACAGAAAGGTCCCCCAGCCAGGACTTGAACCGGGAACCTTCTTGCTGTGAGGCAGGAGCGCTAACCACTGCGCCACCGTGCAGCCCACTACATACATTTAATCAACAACAATAACAAAATACAATACAGTTTTTTAATGTGTTGATTATTTTATAAATCAGAATAATTTTTTTCTGTCAGTTTTTAGTTTTGCGGTTCCAGTTCTTCGTTTAAAGCGATGACGTTAACATATCAGCTGTTTTGTCCTTCCAGCTTTGTGTGGGGGCACAGTAAAGAACGCCACCATTGGGAGGGTGTTGTCCCCCTCTCCTCACCATGGGCCCAACGCCACATTGGACCGGTCCTGCTCCTGGTCGCTGGAGGCACCAAAAGACCAGAGGTTGCACCTCCACCTAGAGAGACTGCTTTTGGGGCCAACTGACAGGTACACCTACATTTATTTAGCCAACGCTTTTGTCCAAGGCAACAAACAATGAACAAAACCAGATAAAAAGGGTCAGGGTTACAGTGCTGTCAGAAAAATGCTTGCTGAGACAGAAAGGGTTGTTTTTTTTCAGAATGATTCTGTTTTCTGGATTTTCTTAAACATCACAAACGAGGCTGCAGTGGATGGGAGGCCTGTTCTGGAGGATAAAGGGTTCCTTAAAACAAACATGAATGTTGTAGTCCTGTAATAGACTGGAGGACTATTCAGGCTAAACCCAACCTATGCTCAACAGTAGCTGGGATAGGCTAAAGTATCTCTGTTACCCTGAACTGGATCTGGAAACCCCGCTGCCCAGAAAGGGATTCAGCAGGTTAAGAAAATGAATGAAAGTTAAGGAGAGCTATGGATCGATCCACTTATACTGGATGTTTTCTCCCCGCTGTCACTGAAAATATTACATGCCCAAAGTTGAGTCCCTGATTGGTTGAGGAGACGCAACCCCCTCCCCAGAGTTCAGGGTTTTTTTTTTAACTCCGGCCAGCCGCGCCGGCTGCTCAATTTAAGCTGCGTACCTCAATTCATGCAGCAAAACCTCAGGTTGCGTCTAAACCATTGACGTTACATTGAAATTGGCCACTGCTGCCACGCGAATCGCATTCGGTGTGAATGCACTTTTAGCTTACAAAATATCATGAAAGTGCTTTTAGTTTTTTCTTGTTTAGTTCATTCCAGTTAAAACTGAGCACAGTTTTTAATTTTTTGAGCCACATGTTCATTGGGTCATGATTCCTGTAAACATCTGAGTTTGAAGCTGCACTTATGTCACTTGTCCGTTGTTGTACATGAAATCTGCCTCGTGTTTCTTGCTGCTGCAGACTGGTGTTGTGGAGCGGCCTGGACGCCGGCTCTGTGGTTCTGTTTGACTCGGCCCGTGGAGGACAGATCCCCTTTGAAGGGGTGATCAGTGAGGGTCCGGTTGTGCGGATCCAGTTCATCACCGATCAGCCCAACCTCAACACTGGATTCAATATCCGCTATGAAGGTAAGCTGTTGACCCCTCTGGGGTCTTTGGTTTTACTTCAACCATCTACTTAAGACTTCTAAGACTAAGACTCGGCTTCTTGACTTATAACTAGATTTTTAGAAACGGTGTGAACTGGTTTTATCTCTGTATTTCCTGGATGTCGTTGTTGACAAATGTAACATTTTTTTCCTATTTTCTGTTTAACAACAGAATTGTCATTTTAACTAATTCAGACTTAAGACTTGATTCGTGACTGAAAACATGTGACTAAACTCTGGGGATCTCTTGTTCTTTCTCCTATCTGTTGGTAGAAACCACAAATGAAGTTCATCTTTGCCTGACTTTTTTGCTTTACCAGCTTTTGAGCGTGGCCACTGCTACGAACCGTATTTGCAGAACGGAAACTTCACGACCACTGATCCCCTGTACGGGGTTGGCGCTGTGGTCCAGTTCACCTGTGACCCAGGCCATGCTCTAGAACAGGGACCCCCTGTGATTGAGTGCATTAGCGCCCGGGACCCATACTGGAATGACACTGAACCCCTTTGTAAAGGTAAAGCCGGGGCTCCTCTGTGTTTTTGGGTGGTTTGTTGGCTTTGCTGTAGTCCTGGTTCTTCAACCTGAAACCTTCTTCTGCAGCTCAATGTGGGGGGGATCTGACGGGACCTGGAGGTGTGATTCTGTCCCCAAACTGGCCCGAGTGGTACGGTGAGGGTGAAGATTGCAGCTGGAGGGTTCATGTGGAGGAAGACAAACGAGTGCTGCTGGATGTTCAGCTGTAAGAGAAACACGAACAGACCGCAGCTTAAAGGAGCTAAAAGTGGAGGTCAAGTTCCATTAACAGATAAAGGTGGAGGTCCAGTTCCATTAACAGACTAAGTTGGAGGTCCAGTTCCATTAACAGATAAAGGTGGAGGTCCAGTTCCCTAAACAAACTAAGGTGGAGGTCCAGTTCCATAAACAGACTAAGGTGGAGGTCCA
>BSAI01000108.1:485180-509032 GCA_036245035.1 Adrianichthys oophorus | reverse complement strand
GGTGGAGGTCCAGTTCCATTAACAGATAAAGGTGGAGGTCCAGTTCCATTAACAGATAAAGCTGGGGATCCAGTTCCATAGCACTACTAAAACTTTTCGTCTCTGGTCTGTGACATCTATCGTCCTCCTGGTTTTCCAGCTTTTCTACAGTGCTCACTAATGGTTACCTGGATCAAGTAACTCCTGGTTCTTCCTTCCATGTTTATAACGGTTTGCCATCATTTGGCCTCAGAAACCAAACTTTACCAAAACCACAGAAACAGCTGTGGTTGATGGTGCCAAACCCTTTAGAACTTGACTGGGGTTTTAGTCCTAATAACCTTTTATGCCTTCAAGTCAAAACTCAGTTAAAGTTGTTTTTTTCTCCTGGAGGAGGACTTGAATAGACATATCCTGGCCCTCTGAGGATTCTGGATGTTGAGAAGACTTTTGAGTCTGTTTTCTGCCGGTTTAACCCCCCACATGCATTGTGTATTTCTGAGGCAGTCTGGTTTGTCACAACTCTTTCAATGACGTCCTCCTGTCCTCAGTCTGAACATCAGCGACAGTGACATGCTGACCATCACAGACGGCGACGAGGTCACGACTCGGATTTTGGGCCGCTACGTTGGAGGCAGCAGTCCCTTCAAGCTCTCCTCCACCAGCCCGGACCTGACCATCACCTTCCACTCCGACCCGGCGGGCCTCGTCTTTGGCAAAGGCGAAGGCTTCATTATCAACTATATGGGTGGGTCACGTTTGTTCTTGGTTTAGTTCAGAATAAACCTTTTCCATGTCTAATCCAACAGAAAGACTGCACACAAGAACTGATTCAGAACCTGCTCTGCTGCAGTGTTGAACTGGTGGTTTTCAGGGACATGTCTGAATTCTTAATCACGGGGGTTGACTCGTGTAAGTGCTGTGGGTTTTTGGTTTTCTGGGTCTGTGGAAGGTTGTAAGAAAAGTGGTGCCTTTTAAGGGGAGCGCAAGTGTTTCTTGCAGTTCTTTTGAGGAACCTCAAAGGATGCCATAAAAATGGAAAGTACCATTGTTGTGCCTGTGGTAAGTATATTGTGAAGTATAATGGAGGGATAATGTGAAGGATAATAGAAGTTACACATCATTATGACCTACAGGTCATGCTGTCGTACAGTGCCCTTACGCCACTCTCTATTCATTAGTAAGGTGTGAGTACTGGCTCCTTTCTGACTGATTGGACAAATCACTGTAGGATCGGCCTGAGCAGATCTCAACAGTAAGTCTATGTCTGAATTCCTTCCCTACTCCTTAACTACTAAAAAACAATATAGTGCAGAACTGTCTACGGTCCTGTATTTCAAAAGCAATTCAGGCACCATGCTCACTGCTTTTTTATACTTTTTTATTTTACAGCAAATATAATATCACCGAGGAGAATTCTGGGAAATTTCTTTGGCACTCAATTTTGGAATTGTAGATTCGGACAGCTCTACAAAAGGGTGAACATGCTATATAGTGAGTAGTGAAGGAATTCTGACATAGCTTAAACAGTTTGTCTAAGTTGGGTTACCGTTGTGTGACGTCATCACTAGTTGCAAGCCCCCGTACTGATCTGACAGGCCCAACACATATGGTACTGTACCTACACCAGCGACATCTCCGGTCTTAAAAGGTTAAAGCTGAGCCATGGCGTCTAGACTCAAGAGTCCTTTTTTCCATGAGACATATCTCTATTCATCCAAGTGGTGTCAGCAGTTCTATCAGGATCAATTAGCTGTGCAGTGAAACATTTCAAGAACATTTAAGTGCAGATGTCATAATTCATACAGTCATGACAACATCAACTTAATGAATGAGAATCTTCATCTATAAAACAAAACGTATTTAAAGTCCAATCAACCGCCGTTCCACACCCCAGCTGACAGCTCCATGCTCAGTGTAAACCTTTAACTGGATCTGAGAACGGGACTGAGCAACCCCTATCGCCAGTGTTCCAAACAGGAAGTACCTGCTGGCTCCAGAAAGCCAAAATCCCATAGACTTCTGAAGAGAAATAAACAGCTGTTACTCATTGGTCAGAATAACCATTCTGGCCCTGATACCCTTTTTAACATGTTTTTGATAATCCTGTTGATATCTTTTTCTGTAATTCAAGTTATGAACTGATCAATCAGCCGCCTTAATAAAAGTAGGGTCTTGTGTTGAAGTGAAGTCATCGAAAAAACTGAAGCAAAGTTTCAGCAAAGTGAAAGTCACGCAGTTCAAGATTGAAGCGCCCCCAAGTGGACTACATATCCCATCCTCCCCCTCTGTCTCCTCTACAAAATTTCTCTCCAATTTGTGCTTTTACAGACTTTTCTGATGAAAACTAGAATTTGTTTTGTTATTGCCAGAGAGGAACCATAAAAGAAACTGCCCAAGAAAGTAAAGAGCGTAGAGAAGATTAGGAACATGAAAGCAGTGGAAGCTTCCTCCCTGGACCGCGGCCTGCATGTCTGATGATTGATCTGTTAGCTTACAGCGTTGCATAACAGTGTACAGTGTAACAGGCCTGCAGGGAGTTTTAAGTTCAAGTTCCAAGATCAATTTCTCATTCTCTATTGACTCGGTCCTCTGTGCGGCCTAAGCTCGTGGTGGGTAATTTATTCTCCCCACTGCACGTCCATGCACGTCCACGCACATGCAGAGTTTCGTTCTGCGTCGCCCTGATTCCCTCCTGTGGGAAACGTGTGAGTTTGTGGTGTCGTGAGGGTGACGGGTAAATTGGCTGCTGTGTGTCTCTGTGCTGCTAAATTGGTGTCAGGTGTTGGAACAGGGAAACGCCGCAGACTCTGGTTGTAAAACGGAGGCTCGTATGTGGAAGGGCGCCGTTGTACGGCGGTGAAACAAATAGGATGTGACTGAACAAGGGCAGAGGGAAGAGAATGAAAGAAAGGAAACGAGGAGAGAGAAATTGGACAACTTGAGGAGAAGTGAAAAATTAGACTGAATGAAAGTCAGTTTTTACAAACATCTCTGTGGAATGGTTTTACTCTTAGTTTATGTTTTCTTTATATGGTTCTTGGTGAATTCAAAACTCTGCTCCTTGATTCTGATTTCAGTTTCACATCCATTGTTTTATCTGAAACATTAAAGTTTTAAACCAACAGGTCAGAATCGGTTTGAAACGAGAAAAGTTTTGATATCAGCTGAAAGGGAAGAAGAAGCTTTTAAAAGTCACAAGACTTCAGAGCAAAAAGCTTCAGTTAGTGTTACTTCCGGTTTGTTCGTCAGCTGAGCCTCTCTTTTTAACTGGTGTTGTTGGATGTGTCATGTTTGTGTGAAAGATTCCCTTCATTCTTATGAAGTTACTGTTTAAAAAAGCTTCAGCTGACAATTTGTTTGCATAGTGTCTTATACACATTTAATCTATATGACTGACATCTTTATTAAAGCCACTGCCACGCATTGTGATCGATGCAGCTGTTTACCAACAGAGGGCGCTGTAAATCCCTCTGGTTATGAAGAAGTTTCATCACTAGGGTCTGCAGATGCTGTCAGCTGGCTGCAGTCCGTCAAAGCGCCACCTGAAAGTCTGCACGCCTTCCAGAAGATCCTGCTGAGGAGTTGGATCACCCCAATCACGCCCAAGCCTGATGACTGTTGATCTACAATGGAATGTTTAGATTATGGGCTTTACGTCCTTCTACAACTGTCTTAGAGAAATGCAGCAGGAGATTCAAAGATTTTTAAAAGCTGCAATCAGAGTGTGGTGACATCATCAGTGGGACGACCCATTTAAAATCTTTATAATACATGAAAAAGCCCGCAGACCTGTAAAAAAAATCCCATTTGGTTTCTGGAGCAGCCTGTAGGTGTGATGGACGAGATCTTTTTAATTACAAAACATGTTGTTTTTTCAGTAAGTTTGTTTCACCTCTGTGAGGGACTTGACGCTCCTCCTTAAGTTCGTGTTCTTCATGGGTTTCCCCTTTAAACGCTAGGGCTGCTCGGTCTGACAAAGACTTGTGATGTGCGATGTTAGTGATTAGCGAGTAGCAATGACAATATGACAGATGATATGACCAAATATCACAGAAACAACAAATGCCTCATTTCCACTAAATAAAAATCAACAATCAGTTATACCGGTACTGCCAGTAATCTCAGTAGGGCACGGAAAAGAACACTGTGGCTTATCTGTCATGCATGTGTGTAAACATTTAAGGTAACCATGTATCGCAGTGTATCCTGATGAAAACTTCCCAATACACTTACCACACACACAACAACGGTGCGCTCCATTTTCATGATGTCCCTTCATGACTCAGGCCGCTCCTCTTTGGGTCAACCCTCACATGAGTGCATTTGACTAAGGCTTTAGCCACGTTGGTCAGACTGTCAGAACTGGGATTTGAACCCCCGACTTACTTTTTTTCAATGAAATTCTAGCTTTAAAAGTAGAGATGGTGCCACATAGACTAAAGCAGAGAATTAAATCCAGAGGACAGGATCCTGAAAACTGAACGATAAAAACTGATGACTACAAAAGAGGAAATGACTTTGTCTTTCTTTGTTTATAAACCTCCTCCTGTCCATTTGAGTGTAGCTCCGCCCACCACGTTGTGGAAAGTTGCCTTTAATTTCATTAACCAAATCACAGCATGAGAAGAGCCACCGTCTGAAACTGCGATGATCCGGGCACAGTGCAGTCAGATCTGCAGTAAAAAGGCCTTTTCTTTCCACTTTAACTCTAACTTTGACATCCACGACGTCATTTCATTTCGTTTCAGTTTGAAGATGAGTTTTTGAAGCTCAGAACTGCAGCAGAATATCAATGACAGAGCAAAATAAATGTATGCAGTGACATTCTGAAAACAAGCTGAGTGACTGTAAGCCATCCTTATCAGAGTGGTTACAGCATGGAGGTGATATTTGAAGACAGTCAGGCACAAATGAAATCCATCATTCTGCCACTGCGCCGAGGCACTCCATCAATCATCTTATGGAGATTTGGTGCCTCATCCCATTGTTATGTGTGGAGCCCGGAGCCACGTTTCTGCAGCCGAGCTCGGACCTCTGCTCCTTCCCAGTGGAGCCGTAAATCAGCCTTTGATTCTTTTCCCTCAGAGGTTTCCAGGAACGACTCCTGCCCGGACCTGCCCGAGATCCAGAACGGCTGGAAGACCACGTCCCACGTCGCTTTGGTGCGAGGGGCTCGGATCACCTACCAGTGCGACCCCGGTTACGACCTGGTGGGGCGGGAGACCCTGACCTGCCAGCTGGACCTGTCCTGGAGCTCGCAGCCGCCGTTCTGCGAAAAGAGTCAGTTCACTAACTTCAGACTTTGAACGTCTTTGTTAAAAACATGTTAAAACCTGATAGGAGCACTGGAACAAATATGGAAACCCTTCAGTTTCAAATACAGTCCAATGTTGAACAAGCTCACTCCTTATTGGCCAGAGTGGTTGCCATAGAAATGCTTACTTAGACCAACTCGGACCAATCACCGCTTACTGACAATGTCTGGCTCCAACATAACGGCGTCTGTATCGGTAAAAAATGGTGACTGAATCAACTTCATTTGGTTGGAGCAAGAAGAGAACCCTTTTCTATGGATGACATCACACTCACTCACTCCAGTTCTCTAATACAATCACTTGTCTAAACCAGGGGTGAGCAAACTACGGCCCTGGGGCCATACACGACCCGTTAAACTATTTAATCTGGCCCGTCCAGATATAATTCATTATATTGATAATCCCTAATATTGGGATGTTTTCTGTGTAATTCTGTTGTCTCCCCACAGACGGTGCACTACAAATCCATGAACCTTTGTTCAGACGTAGAAAGTTAGTCTGCATTCATGCGCCGGTGGAAGATTTGTTGTTTCTCTGTTGTTCATGTGGGCTTTCCAGTCGGACAAGTATTTTTCCGATCTTTCCATCATCACATGAACGCAGCATTTCTTCAAGTATTTCCTGAGGAGCATCCAAGCATTGGTGCAGTTGGCACTAAAATGAGAACAAAACCCACAGTTTTAAATTTAGAAAAACAATTGAAGATGTGACATTCACACATGTGAAGATGGTGTTCCAGGCATATGCCATACATAAAAACATGGAGGTAACATGTTTAAAGAAACTTCTTGATTTTTATTCTCCTTCTCATCATGTAGGAAATAGACCCGTTTCTCTTTTGTTTGGTTTGAAACAGACTTTATTTCATCTGACAGAAGGTTGTTAGACAGAACCCTGACTGAGGTTCTGGTACCACGTCAAACCTTCTCTTTAAAGTCTGACATATATACATATTTACCAAGAGAAATGAGGTCAAAACAAAAAGAGTTTTTCATTCAATAAACAGCATTTTTTAAAAAGTGGTATTTAAATTTGAGCAGAAATAGTTTGCACTTGAACAGAAGAATTTTGGCGTGCCAGTAAGTCAAACGTTGTACATCTTGTCTTCTCCCTGCAGTCATGTACTGTTCAGATCCGGGCCACGTAGAGCACGCCTCCAGGATGCTGTCTGACCCCAAACTGCTGGTGGGAACAACCATTCAGTACAGCTGCAGCGCCGGATTAATCCTGCAGGGCGGCGCCACCATCACCTGCTATGGCCGCGAGCCTGGTACACCAGTGTGGACGTCTCGACTCCCCCACTGTGTTTGTGAGTATCTCGCAGAACAAACATGATCCATGGCCTGGTGGTGGACCGTGTGGCTTGAGACTGAGTGTTGAGAGATTGAATGCACAGTGGGGTACAGAGACTCCAATACCAGTGCTTAGCACTCAGCACCGAGAGGAGGATCCACATCAGGTGTGTGAATCTGGAGAAGCATTAGCAAACGGGAATGGCTGACTGCAGGTTCTGAAGAGATCTGGATCGGGCAGGAACCATCATCACCATCACATGAAGAAGACAGACACCATCTGTGTTTGTCATAGCCTGACCTGAACTCTTTTCTGCTTTCCTGACAAAGATGTGTTGTGCATGCAGGAGGCGGAGCTTCCTCTGCCGTAGGTTATTTCTATCTGCTGACATGTGCAGTGTGTGTGTGTGTGTGTGGTCTTTCAGTGCATGGATGCCTGTGGGGCATGTTTGATATGTAAATTCATTACTAATGCACCATGCCAATCAGAGCTCCACCACCTGGAGGAGGAGGAGGAGCTCATCCGTGGGTCGTGTCACCTCAGCCAAACACTGTCGGCCTTTCATTCCAGCTCTGACGCATCAACTGTGTTTAGAATCTCCTGATCTGTCCTTCAGGAAGGCTTGACTTTGCTTCTTCTCTTCTAACTTTTAGCGGAAGATTCTGTTTCCTGTGAGAACCCGGGTCTTCCTGAAAACGGCTACCAGATCCTGTCCAAGAGGCTGTACTTGCCGGGAGAATCGCTGACCTTCGTCTGTTACCAAGGTTACGAGCTCATAGGAGAGGTTGCAATTAAATGCATCCTTGGGAGCCCGTCGTTCTGGAGTGGCCCGCTTCCTCTCTGCAGAGGTGAGTCCTTTGCAAGATTTGCATGATTTAATTTATGGAAGTTTTTGGTTTTGTTTTGCTTTTTTTTTTTACCTCACAGTTTTAGCAAACAGTTTCCCAAAACCTCAGCAATGTTTTTAGTGATGGTAAAGGGACAAACAGAACAGAACTCATCATAGAACAGATCCAGATCATTGACCTAATATGAGAACTGGAGCGACTGACGTCATCCATAGAAAATGGTTCACTTCCTGCTCCAACCAATATTTCTATGGCCACCACTCACACCAATCAGGAGTGAGCTAGCTTGAAGGCCACACCCCCACTACTTGAAAGTGAATTACACCAAATCTAAACAAAGCAGAATATGTTTGTTTCCTACATTTTTAAAGGGAAAATCAAACATATTCCTTTAAACTTCTCATTTCTCTCTGTTTACTCCATGTTTTTATACATTACATATGACCGCATCACCATTTTCACCTGTTCTAGTTTCACATTTCTAATTGTTTCTCATTGGGATCCTAAATTAATGAACAAAAACTAATTTTTACTTGAAATTAAACAGATTTTCTCAGCAAGTTGCATTTTAGCTGAAACTGGACATTTTGTTTTTGTTCTGCTATTTCTCCCACAAACTTCTGCTATGAAGCAACAATCCTTTAGACCACTGACAGTGTCTGACCGCTGGAGAGAGTGAGTGTGACGTCACTCATAGAAAATGACTTATTACGGCTCCAACAAAATGAAGTCAATTGAGTCACCATTTTAAACAGGAGTATTTTACTTTATTTAACCAGGAAGGTCCCATTGAGATTAAAAACCTCTTTTTGAAGGGAGCCCAGGCCAATTTAAAAGCAATAAAACAGATAAAATACAATAACATTTCTAGTTTTATGAATAACACTTGCACATTAATGAAGCAGTCTCTAAGTTCTTCAGTCACATTTTAAACGCATTTAAAGTGCTTTTAATGCATGACTCACTGAACCGTAAGTAACCCTAACCCTATACTAAGTCAAAAGACAATCAGAGGTCCTCAGGAAGCTGTGTAGACAGATGTAGAGGGCGTACCTACCTTATCAAATAAATAGCCCAGTGATATCAAATGTTCGATGAAGCCATGTAGAATTTTTGTTTTGTCATTAACTAAAACTCAATCTTTGACAACAAAATTAGGGAAAGCTTGAATAATTTTATTAAAAGAGAGAGACTTGAGCACTTTCAAAGTTCTGCGTTGAGGTTCTGCGCGGCGACAGGCAAAAAGTGTATTTGTTTCCAAGATACGATACGGACACCGCCATGTTGGAACCAGACGTCGTCAGTAAGCAGTGATTGGTCTGAGTGGGTATGAGGCATGTTTTTGTGGCAACCTCTCTGGCCAAGCAGGAGTGAGCTTGTTGGAAGGCCACGCTCTTACCAACGAAAGTGAGTCAGTCAATTATTTTGTACTTTGGATGTGGGGGCATGCAAGCTCCACCCACTTTTATTGCAGCAATTGATTGGTCAGTTTATAAATTGGATAACTTGAACTACAGAAACAATTTAATGAAAAAGAAGATTACTGAGAACATGTTAAAAAAGTTTCAGAGCAAGAATGATTTTTCTGACCAACAGAATGACTGAGTAACAGCTGTTTATTTCTCTCTTGAAGTCTAAGGGATTTTGGCTTCTTGGAGCCAGCAGGTACTTCCTGTTTGGAATACCTGGGGGGCAGGGGCACTCAGTCCAGTTCTCATATACAGTCGATGTTCCAGATCTGTGCAGATCTTTACAATGGAAGCTGTCTTTATGGAGAGATGTCAGCCACATTTAAACACATCAAACAGTCATCTTGATGCCATTTTTTAATCCATCAAGCCTTAAACCCAAAGCCAGAGCAAGCGTCCTACACTTCTATCAATCTTCTGAAATCATTCACACCAAGGAAGTTCTGTGATTAAACAAAGGCAGATGATACAAAGCTGCAGAAGACAAATCATAGATGAAATCTCAGTGTTCGCCTGTTAACCAGAATAACCAGAGAATTGTCTTATCTTTTTCTGACAGAATGAAACTTTTCCTGATTAAACCCAAACTCTGTCTTTAAGAGGGCAAACTCTCTGAACCAAATTCAACTTTTCACTCTTACTTTTTGCACCAGCAGTTTAAGTTGATAATACTCGGCATTAAGCATTATAATACATTTTCCTACCACAAGTTTTTTTTCATTTGCATCATTTGTATTGTACAGACAAACTGTAAAATTGTAGCTTTCTTTATTGTTATTTGAAAGATTTTTTTAGTTTTCCTTCAGATAAAGTTTAGGTTTGTGTAGTGTTTGTGTGCAGCTACAAACCAAACCACTGCTGTTTAACATGTTCTTTGTGCATCTGTCTGGGCCAGATTTATGATCAGACTGACTGAAACTAAATGAATATTTGAAAGAAAAACTCTCAGAACATTTCTGCTGAGCTGAAACCTATATGCATTGCTGTGTTTGATTTGCTGCATTTTTCTCTTGACCTTCAGCTTTCTGCATGAAAACAGTCTTAAAGACTGCTTTGCTTCTTGCTTTGGTCTGCAACGTGACCTCGTCCTGATGCATGCAGATGATGGTCTACCAAGCCTCTTTCTCAAACACTGAAATGTTTCTCTGCTCCTCTTCTGCAAATATTAGCAAAGAAAATAAGCTGACAGATGGGGTCACCAACCTGGAGTGATGGAGTAATCACCTTGTGGTGAAGATGGGGAATGTTCTCAGGAGTTTTGCTCCGCAGGTTGAATGTGAGCTGGAGGAGAAGGAGGAAGTCTAGATGGAGATGGAAATCCAGGGGAGAGAGTGGTGATTGGTGTAGACTTTAACAGACATGTGGGTGAAGGAAACAAAAGAGAAGAGGAAGTGATGGAGAAGTTTGGTGTTCAGGACGGGAATGCAGAGGGACAGATGGTGGAGTTTGCTAAAAGAATGGAAATGTCAGTGGTGAAGAAATTTTTCCAGAAAAGTGGAAAATTCCAAAGTCAAAGGATCTGACAAATATCAGAGACTCTAGCGTAGTGGCTGAGGAGAGTGGAGGCAGACAGCAGAGAATGATGGTGTGAGGATGACTCTGGTGGTGAAGAAGATGAAGAGAATGAGGGCAGAGCAGAGGGCCAAGAGGTGAAAGCTGAAAAGGAATTGAAAGAGGCTTTGCGAGACCAGGAGGTTCTTCCAGATGACTGGACAACTACTCTTAAAGTGGTCAGAGAGACAGAGAGGAAGGAACTTGGTGTTTCATTTGGAATGAAGAAAGAAAATCATGAGACTTGGTGGAAGAAAGAAGAAGTTCTAAATATGTTAGAGGAAAAGGTTAGATTAAAAAAGGTTCTACAAGTGTGACGGAAAGATGGAAGGAGAACTTTGAACGGCTGGTGGGTGAGAACAATGTTAGAGAACACAGAGAAGAAGGAGTCGTGGTGCAGGGAGGAGCGGCAAGGAGGCATGAGGAAGAAGAGGATGAAGAGTGGTAAGCCATTAGGTCCAGACAACATACCTGTGAGGGTTTGGAAGAGTTTAGGAGAGGTGGCAGTAGAGTTTCTGACTGGACTGTTTGAAAAGAGATGGAGAGTGAGAGGATGTCTGAGGAATTGAAGAGAAAGTTTCTGATTCTATTTTTAGAAGTAGGAAGACGTACGGAATTATGGGTAAAACATGGAATGTTGCTGATGAATAACAATGAAGTTGTGGGAACGAGTAATGGATGTCAGAAGTGAGCATTTGAGGCCAACAGTTTGGTTTCTGCCTCAGCAGGCGTGACAGTGTTTCTCAAAATAAACTTCCAGCAGAAAAGAATCTCAGGTTTAAATGCTGACAACACAAATCAAAGCTGCAAGCGGCGTTGTACGACCCGCAGGTCAGGTGCTCCCCTCCCTCATCTTCACCAACCCTTTTGGCCCGCCTTCACTTCCTGAGCAGCCCGCCCCTCGCTCTGCCACCCTAATCAAAGCTGCATATGAAGAATTCATTAAAACATCACTTTTTTCAAAATGGCTGCTCTTCTGTTGGTTTTATCTCCATAGCAACCACTTTGTTTGTTGGTCACCTGGGAGTGAGGAACAAATCTATGTAACTTTTAAAAGAATCTGCAAAAGTAAATTGTTAAATTTCTATGGCAACTGAGGTTTTTGTTAACCACGCCCACATTCCTAATATGTTCATGTTGCACGTCATATAGTTTTGTTCAGCCTGAGGCAATGACTCATGTGTTCAATTTTCACAATACATGGGTAAAAAAAAATGTGCGAAGAACCGTCCCGTTTGTGAGCTCGCCACGGTAACACCTTTGGGAAAATAATATAAAAAACATTTCACAGGGAGCTTCCCAATGACGCTGAAGGAGTTAGGAAGTGATAGGTCTTAAGTGGAGTTTACATTTGCAGAAAGTACTAAAGATTTTTTGGGGAAATTTCAAGGTGGTGGCCTTGTTCTGAGGTCAAAGGTCAGCCAAACTTCACTAGTGGTTGTAGACTTATTCTGGCAGAATGTGTGTGAAATGCTGTCAGATCGCTCAAACACATTTTATTTCCCATATTTTGTGGAAATTTAACAGTTGCCAAATTTCACACTTTGTTACAAAATGGCCGTCAAGCCAGGTGTCATCCACTATTCCCAAAATTCATTTTCACCGGGATGAGTTTTTGAGTATGTGGCAGGGCTCAAACTTTTGCTCAAAGGTGCAGTAAGAAAGAGGAATTACAAAAAAAAACAATCTGGTCCTTTAAGTCCAGGACTACTGCGGGTCATAAAAAGGGAAAGGATTTTTGATTTGATAATGTCACATTCTGCCATCTGATTGGCTGCTGACAGGAGAAAGGTGTGAATTGATCCGTTTAAACATCAGCTGTCTGAGGTTGTGACCTGAGTTTGTAGAAAAACACTTATGTAAGTTTATATGCTGTTCTGAGGACCAAACAGTGTTTGTTTCCTAAAAACTGAAATTACGTTTTGACATTTGTTTCCAGTGCCATCTCCTCATGAAAACATTACCATCAGTGTTTAGAACCTAATAGATGGTCATGATGAGGAGAAGGGGATCAGTGAAATGTCATTTCTTATAGATTTTGACTCCTCAGGAAGTGTTGATTTTCACATGCGATGACTGACAGAATGATGTCTTGCAGCCAACCATGACTGCTTTGGCAACCATGCTTTGGAAGGTGAGTCAGCCCGAGTCCGTCCATCTGCTGCTCCTGCAAACATCTGCCTGTTCAGCTCCATGCCCTTTCTGTTTGTTTGTCCCTGCTGTGTCGACCCCGCTGCATCGTCTACCTGTTTACTGCCCCCTGGATCTGACAGTCAGTTTCCTGGGTTTTTTAATGAGTGTTTATGTGGACGTTGTCAGTTGCAGAAGCAACGGCAGGTTCTCCTTTGGATGGAGGAAACGTAGCTCTGGCCATCTTCATCCTGGTCCTGCTGCTGTCTGTGCTGCTGGGAGGGGCTTACGTCTATGTCACGCGGTAGGATCTTAAGCTCTTATTTCTTGCATGATACAGCGACAGGTATTCTTATTATTTTACATTAGAAGCACCTAAAAAATGTAACACTATAGGAATAAATTTTAAAAAATGTCAGCCAAAACAATCTCATCCAAGAGCCACTCCAATGAAAACGTGTTTGTAGCAGGAATGAATCAACAACAGAGAAGTTATAGTTGGACTGTGAGTATAAATAATCCCACACAAAAGCTTACTGAGACTGCCATGCAAAGTATAGTTTACTTTGTACAATGAACACCAAACCACAATGAATACACATACAAAACTTGAGTCCTAGTGTTTGTTCTGTTAAATGTTGGCTTTTATAGGAAGACGTTGGGATGAACCTTATGAAAGAGTCTGTATAAACTTCCTTTTGGGAAAAAGCTCTCTGTAAGGAGGAGGAGATCCGTTTCGTGGATGTGTAGGGGGGTTGAGAAAGTCCTACCGCACCGGTAGTATGGAGGCAGAATCCCAACAGGATCCGGGCTCCTTTTTAGCTCGCCTTGTACAGAGGATTTATCCTCTCTCCTTCCGGGAGTTGTAGAACTCCCCTTGTCCAGCGCTCTGATCGAGCTGGCCTGCAACACCGTAATAGTAGTAAATTCACTACTGTCTCCTTCATTAAAAGAAAGGAACACGTTCACATAACCTCCTCAATTCACTTCATAATAAACAGATGCAAATTGCAATTCATATTCAATAGGAAATTACAAAAAGCAATTACAGAAGTTCAAGTTGTACATGATCAACAGATTGAATTTATTTTGTTTACTTTCATTTCAATTCATGAGGACTCGCACATTGTAACATTAACGATTTAACAAGGTAGTAAAATAGTTTATAACCACTTTAGCCGAATGTAATCATGAAGTAAACCCTTGAGTTCACTCATTAATGGAAGCCTGTGCTCGGACCAGCTGCCTCTACTGACCAGTTCACGTGTTGTTCAACCGCACTGACTCACAACTGAACCGAAGAAAATGTGAAATACTAAACTTAGAGATGCTGATACATGTCTTAATATTCCGGTTCAAGACGTAGTTACTTATCTAGGTGTATGGCATAGGTAGATATGCAAAGCTGCATCTTCTAGACAAAAACTAAACTCTCGTTTAAAATAAAAAAAAAAAGCAAGAGATTATGAATATGTGGCTTCAGCGAGACCTTTCGATTCTTGGAAGGATCCTCTTAACTAAAGCTGAAGGAATATCCAGAGTAGTTTATTCTGCCTCATCTTTATCTGTTTCAGACTTCTCCTCCAAAGATATCAATAAACTGATCATTCGTTTTGTATGGAAGAATAAACGTCACTTCCTCCAAAGAGAATTTCTTTCTGCACCCTTAAGCAAAAGAGGACATGAACTCATCCAATTACTCAGATCTTTAATTTAGAATTCATTGGATTAAGAATTGTCTTAAATACTCACATTCAATTCGACACTTTTTTCCCAATAATATTTTTAATAAAATTGGTGGACTTCAACTTCTGCTAAAATGCAACTGTGACATCGAGAAGATCCCTGTTAAACTTTCTAACTTCTATCAACAAACTTTACTAGCTTGGAAGTTCTCTTAGTCTCATAACTTTTCTCCACATAAAACCATGATTTGGAACAGTGAAGATATAACCATTAAGAACAAGTCTTTATTTGGTAAAAGGCATATACTTATAAAGAGCTTTTCTACCTTCATTGAAGGCCCAAAGCGCTTTACAGTCACGATCCCATTCACACACTGATGGCGGCTCTGCTGCTGAACACTGGCACCAACCTTCCATCAGAGGCAATGTGTAAAGCAGACTGGATAGAAAAAGAAATGATGTATGTTTCTGATCTTTTTGATGTGAATGGGAACCCTCTAAATGATGAAAGGTTTTTGTAGACTTTCCCTGTAACAGTGTTATGAAAGCCAGCCCCTCAGGTTTACTTCACCTTATGACCTCTTATCTGTGTTCTCAAACTATAGGAAAATAGACCCTCCTTTGACAATTCATGGGATTAATTTCCTAAATAAATGTTGCAATAATAAATATATTTGTAACACATTCTGTAAAAAAAGAAACACCATACCTAGAGGTGTACTTTATTGAAATAGTGTATTTGGAAATATTAAGTGGAATAAAGCATGGTTAACAGGTATACCTGAAAAATATTGCATTATTAATAAAGTCAAAGAAAAACATTAAAAACTGTACATAATGTTGATCTAACAAATATATACAATATATAGATTTTCAGATTTTGATAATTGTCGTTTTTTCAACATCTCCCCTTTCTTTTGATCTCTGGAACCAACTGGAGCAATTCATACTTAATAAATCAAAAATTAATTGTGTTATCAATTTTGAACCCATTATTAATTGTTTTATTTTTAATGATAACAAATAGGAAATATTGTCAATTTGCTGCTTTTTCAAATTAAATGTTATTTACACAAATGAAGAATTTGAAATAATTCTCCAAATGTTTTCGGTTGTATGACTAAACTACATCAATTATATAACCGTCAAAGGGATCCGTACCCCCAAAGCGTACCACACAGTTGATCTTTGTGCTTTACTACTTAATGACTCATTTTATTTTCTCTTTTTTAATTTTTCTAATTAATATATTATCTATCTTTTTTTAACTTATATTCTTTCAGTCACATCTCCCCTGCTGTAATTTACTTTGTGTTAAACTATTCTTACTATAGTCATTGCTTTGTTTTGGATGCCCTTGTCTACATGTTCTATAAATGAATTTGTATTCAATGAAGTAAAAAAAACGCACTGACTCAATTCCCAGTTTCTGAAGAAAAATGCCATGACTTCCGTCATTAAACCAGCAAAAACAGGATCGATGTTGCATCTTTAAATTACAAGCCTACGTGCCACAGCAGCGCACAGCCCGGCAGAGTTTTGACACCCCTTTAAAAAACCTGGAAGCCACACGTCACCGCGGGACTAACAGAGTCTCGCGGTGCATTCACAGTGCGAGGGAAGGGGCAGTTTTAAAGTGAGTGCTCAGGATTTTGTCTGTGTAAAATGAAAACACCATGCACACACGTTTACACTGCCTTTTCGTTGGAAGTGGTCGCTTAAACCAAGAGCATGAACGTGGCTTTTACGGCCCAGGGAAATATTGTACGGTGATACAAATCACATCGCCAGACTGTTGCTAATACACAGCCCTAGCTGGCGCCTTTTTATGGCAACAGAGTGGCCGTCAGTGTGAATGTGTGTGAATGTAAAGTACTTTAACCTTTAAAGGAAGGTGGAATAATACTAATATATGTACAGCATTAAGTACTGCTAAACGAGTTGGACACATCATGAACCTAAAAACAGCTGAACTATGCAAAGGTGATGTTTGAAGCTACAATGAGGCTAATTTGACCATTTTTAAGGCTGAACAGCTTTAAAAGACAATGAAATAATAAAAAAGAATAAATTAGAAATATTGTAGTGATTAAGTCACAAAGCTATCTGAAAGGCTAACATCTCTGTTTTCTGTTTCATCCTTTTTTTTATTTCTGCTCAGCAGGTGCCGGTATCACTCCAACCTGAGGTTGCCTCTCATCTATCCCCATCCTTACCGACAGATCACTGTAGAAACAGAGTTTGACAACCCGCTGTATGAGACAGGAGGAGTAAGTTCAGGGAAGTGCAATAGCATCCTTCAGTGTGTTTGCATGTTTGTAACTGTGTGTTCTCTCCTCAGCAGGACACGAGAGAGTATGAAGTTTCAATATGAAAAGCCTCTAAAGGACGTTTCTGAACCGACAGACCTGCGCTGACCCTCCATCTTCCCCACCCGCCCCGCTCCGGCCAGGAGGAGGCAATGTAAATACAAATGATGATGTCCTGCCCCTTCTGCCATGAGACGCTGGTCCTGTTCTCCCTCCTTTGATGTGAAAGATTTTCTACACCAAAATGGGAGAGCTTGAACAAAGAGGATCCAGGCGTTAGACAGAGACAGACCAGAGAGGGGTGATGGGAGATGAAAGATGGACTAAAAATACCCAAAGATCATCTGCTGACTGACATGTGGGGGAGAAAGAGAAGTGAGGTGACACTGCTGGGCGGTCAGGGATAGGATCCATTAGAGGTTCAAAACAAATGACTAAAGTTTTGGTTTTTAAAGTAATCTTCCAGAGATTTATTTGACATTTACAAAAGTTGTTTCTTGTAAGTTTTTGGATCTAAAGAAGCATGAGATAAAAGAGACAATGATGCATTACCACAAATGGCCACTTGAAAAAATTAATTCATTCATTCATTCATTTTCCAATCCGCTTGATCCCTTTCAGGGTCACGGGGTTGCCGGAGCCTAACCCGGCTACTCATGGGCGAAGGCAGGGACACCCCTAGACTGGTCGCCAGTCTGTCGCAGAGGCCACAGTCACACACCCATACACACTCACACCTAAGGACAATTTAGAGTTACCAATGAACCTTTGAAGTTACAACAGAAGATATAATAAATGAAGAATAATAAAATTAGTATAATAAATTCAGTGTAATAGGAAATTCCTATCACAACTAATAGGATAAATTTAGATGAAATATTATTTTTAAGCATAGTAAAAAAAAGAAACACAGAGAAAAAAATACCCTTTTTTCGAATATGAAATAATTTGTTTGTTTTTAGAAGTTTTCATGGTTTTCTCTTAAAAACACACATTTTTGGCCACGTGGCGAGCAGCAAATTCTTTGCGCGTCGAGAAAGGGGCGGGTCACTCAAATTGGCTGCGCGAATGGCATTCGGTGTGAATTAAGTATGCCTTCTGGCTGTGCTTATTGACCTCATATTGAGTTTCTGTGGTACACAACGCTCAAACATCTGTCAAAAAATGTTTAATTTTTAACCCACGAGTTAAATGTTTTGGTTAACCATGAAGCCATCCCATTTGATGGATTGTTGGAGCATTATGGGTGCTGTAGTCAGGAGTCTGTTTGAGTGGTTCATACTGTGCATCAACTGACTGTTTTGTTTTGCTTGATGCACCTTGCAGTCCAAAAAAGACGTTAATTTTCCAAATTAAAAATATTGTAAATATAATTTTCTTTAACTAAACAGACACAATGTGGCTCCAGGGCCTCAGCTTGCAGATCCCTGGACTATGAGGCCAAGTCAACACATACGCTTGTCAAGTTAAATGGTAAGCACTAAAATGCTGTTGGAACCGGCTGTTTTGAGCTCAGGGGCGGACAAAGCAGTTTGGGGGCCCCAGGCAAACAATAACACGGGGCCTCCACATCAACTGAATTGTTCCTTTCTTTAAAAAGCGTCAATGGAATGACTTCTTTACTGGTCCACTTTTTTGACATGTTCATTATCAAGAATTCAAAAGTTTTGATTTGAATTAAAGAAGTAAAATCATGTTCAAATATTAAAGAAATGTATTTTATATACATCTAACTTGCTGTTGATGGAGTAGTCCATTGCTACAGAGGGACGGGGGAGGACAAAACACTTTCACATGAGAAGTCATATGCCATTTTAGTGATTTGGGCTTTTCATGACAGTTAAATAATGGGCGTAGAAATGATTTTAGTCATTTTTTAGGCTGATGTTATTCGCTCATATTCATGTGTAACCAAACACAAAAACGGATAGAAATTCATGCTGCATTGCCTGCACATTTTTTAACCTTGATTGTAACCCTAACCTTGCCTTATTTACGTGCGAATAGTCACTTTGTTTTTTTTTAAGTGTTCAGCAAGGGGCCCCTTCAGGTAATTGTCTACCTTTGCCTAATGATAAGTCCGCCCCTGATTGGACCCCTGAGTGGACTTGAATCTTCTCCGTGCTTGTATTAATACCAACAAGTAGAGCAAAGTGAAACCAGTGTGCTGTGTTTGCATTGTTCCACTAGGGAGCCCTGAATGCAACTGGGAGCATATTTTTAGAGACATCTAATATGAAACAGTTCATTGTCCAACCAAAACTAATTTATAATCCAGCATGACAGACTTTTCCGTTAGTATAGCTGTAGAGATGCCCTCATGTTCAAATGTATAATCTCTGGAGTTTAGAACCTCACCTCATGGTGAAATGGACTGTCCTGTCCCAGAACCCCCTCCTGTCTATTGTCACTTTCAAAGCTCTTCTCTCCGGCCATTTTCCTTCCGGCTTCAAGAGTGGTTTGAAGACCTGCAGCTCTGTGGTCTCATTTCTCTTTCATGAAGTTCGGCTGGTTGTGGTGGAGTGGTGCTGAAAGTCTAAACCGATCGTGATGGAGGCGTGAACAGAAGAACATGCATTGTTACAGATGTGAATAACGTAGCTGTAGTTTAATGATCGATATTCAAGTGCAAACTCGGTCAACCCACCAGATAATGTATTTATTTTGATGTAATGTATATGTGATGTTTTATGAAGATTGATAAATGTACATTTTCATTTAAGAGACAAATGTTGACAGTTTGACTACATAAATGGCAAAACTTGAATAAAAACTGTAAAAATGATTTAAGAGCTCCGGTACGGATTTTAATCTCTCCTGTAGTTGTGGAACAAAAAAATGAAATAGAAAAGAAAATGAAGAATGAAGTGATGTGGAAATGTAAACAAGTGCAGGTGAGAGTCTCCTGCTGTGACATGATGCAACATGGTGATTCCTGAACAATTGTTTGTTTTGGGATAACTTCCCCCTTAATTTTTTAAAGGTGGAATAATTCAACTTTTTTTCTTCCATTTTTTTTTTTACAGATTTATTATAAGAATTTAAGCTTTCTTTCTATTTCATTTGAATTCCTTTTTTATCTTGAGACAATAGTATGTATGCGTGCATGCATACACACATACATACTATTACTTACATACAGTATCTCACTTCTGTGAGATACTGTATGTAAGTAATAGTATCTCACATACAGTATCTCACAGAAGTGAGATACTTACATACAGTATCTCACTTCTGTGAGATACTGTATGTATCTCACAGAAGTGAGATAATGTATCTCACAGAATCTCACTTCTGTGAGATACATACAGTATCTCACAGAAGTGAGTTCACCCTTCACATTTCTGTAGATATTTATTTATACCTTTCCATGGACAACACTGCAAAAAAAGAGACTTTGACACAATGAAAAGTAGTACTATAATACTTTCAATACTACTTCAATACTACAATACTTTCCGGATGCACTGCATTTTTAAGGAAAAAAATGTACACTGCAATACAAGATGAGCAGTGATTACTTTTCGTTGTGTCAGAATCTTTTCTGCAGTGTTGTCCATGGAAAGGGATAAATAAATATCTACAGAAATGTGAAGGGTGTACTTACTTTTGTGAGATACTTTCCATACTTACATACATGCATACATACATTAATGCGTGTATACTATTACTCTCATAAATGCATGGATACATGCAAACAGACTATTGCTTCCATAAATGCATACATACTTGCTTCATGGGTTAATTGATTTCACACACCTAGTTATGAATGCGTGTGTGTGTGTGTGTGTGTGTGTGTGTGTGTGTGTGTGTGTGTGCGTGTGGATGTGTGTGGGGGTGTGTGTGTGTTGTTTGTCCCTGCAACATTCCTGTCTGAGGTGAATCCTGCTTTCCCCCAACTGTGTTTGGGATAGGCCCCAGCAACCTCCTAACCCCAACAGGGATGAAGCAGGTTTGGAAAATTGATGGATTCAAATTTTTCTCTTCCTCCTTAGGGGAGGTCAACTGAATGGGTGGTTCTGCCGTCCAGTGTCGGCTGATTATTGATCGAAGCCTCCAGTGATGTATAAGTGTGGATTTTGGCTGCAAAGTGTAAAAGAAACCCAGGAGGCAGCTCTGCTCTTTACACAGTTTCTAGATTTAAGAAAAGCAAAAGTCTGAGAAAAAGACACTGAGGTTCCTGCTAAGCTAACCGTTCTCAGGCATCAGAAAAACACATTTGAGGTTTTTCATGTGCTTGTAATACAGACTATCTTCATTTTTCCTTCATTCATGACTAAATCGTTAAAAACCAGAACTACAAGAACACTGAGATCTGCAATATCAACTATAAAGTCAAAACATCAAATTCAAATTTAGATTAGTAACACATTGCCCTCGGCAACGCTCGTTTAAGCGACCACTTTCAATGAAAAGTCTAAGCAAACGCACGTTTCAGGCCTCTGCACTGAAAACTCTCACATGCGTATCCACACAACTATCTGCAACCATTTCGAGCTCTGCATACAGATTGAAAGCATGTTGAAACTTTAAAGTTAGGTTGAACTTTGCCAATCAGGGACTCAGAATTTGGATTCCAATAGTTCCTGGAAGTGCCAACTGTTAGAAAACTGATAATGGAGGAGATTTTAAAAAATGTGGTTTGCTCCCGGACGGAATTATTTGATACCAAGTCTTTCACATAGCAGATTAGAGCTGTGAAACAAAAAGCCTGGCTGGAGAAGATTCACCAGTTTTGCACCGCTTCAACATTTCACACCAAGCCTCTTCCAACTGTGAGGACGTACCCTAGTAAACAGAAAAAAAGACACAAAGAGGCCCATCCTTGCTTGTCCAGTGTGAATACCATGAGCTAAAAGCATGTTCTTGAACGTGCAGCACATGCGCGGTGTATCTGTAGCTACACAGAAGTGAGCTCTTAACTTCACATTTACTGCTCTCTTTTTCAGTTGTACAACATTTTAAAGTCCAAACTTGACAATTATGAAAACTTTTTTGATTGCTCTTGTAACTTTGTCCCAGATTGTGTTAGACAAACAGATTTTCTTTGAACTGACTGTGGTTGTGTTGCTAATGTACCCTGATGGGTGCATTTTTCCACCTCCAACCCTCTCTAATGTTCTGATCCCTCATGTTGCGTGGATGCTAATGAGAGCATTGGGCTTCCTGCTGTGCTAGCAATTATCAAAGGCTTTGCTGCTGCATTTGCCCCAGCTCTTGAGAAGCCTTTAACAGATGCTTGATGATGTTGGGGACTCTGGGGGTACTACCCACACAAGTTTAATGAAGCAAAAGACATCCAGGGAGCAGCATTGAATGCCTGAAGTTAATGTGGTTGGTTCATTATCAGCAGAATGGAATTGAAAAGAAAAAGACATGTATAAGTTAAAATCTTATAAGGAGTATTTATGCTATCCATATATAATAGAAGCATCTTTCAGAAACGTGAACCTGTGAAACATGGATTTAAGTTGTACAAACACTGATTGGTTTGTTTAGCTTAAACAGTTCACAGCCAAACTCATGTCAAGGCAAGAAAGTAATTATCATTTTAAACACTCCCCCAAACCGAGACACTGAATGACAGGAGGGGGAATGGCTCCCCTCTGATGGTGAAAAACTCCAGTGAAATCAGACTCAGTTTATGAACAAAAAAAACACATCAGCTGCAAGGAAACAAGTCAGAACAACAAACATTCTTGGATGTGTTTATTATTACTATGTAGGAAAAAACTTTTTTACATAATGACTGAAATAAATAAAACTGATGTAAACATCAAATATATGCTGTATATCATATACATATTATCTATACAAACTCATTCCTTCTGAAATAAATACATACATATAATTCATATGTACACATGTATATACATGTAAATGTACGTATATATACTCACAGGTACATACATATGAACACACACAGGTATGTAGAAAAAAAAGGAGAAAAACTTGAACCCATTCATTTTCCAAACCTACTTTATCCCTGTTACGGTTATAAGGTTGCTGGGGCCTATCCAAGGTACTGCTGGGTGAAGGCTGTTTAAGGGTCACACAACGCACATACTAGTAGTAGTATCTACATACTACATACAGACACAACAAACACACTTACATGTTACACATTTTATTTTTACAATAAAATTTGAATAAAAAATAAAATAAGAGGGAAATATGCATAAACAGAAAAAAAGTATTCTACCTTTATTCAATTGAATATTTACGGAGAGGGTATCCTAAGACAAATACACGTTTGTGAATCCTTTTATAGTGCCGCGGAAGGATATCATCTGCGGTGTATAAATGACGCTGCGCCGCACCTCTCGTCTTCAAATCTAGCTGACTCGGGATTCGTGCGTGCCGAGACTCTACAGCGGTTTGAACAATTTGTTTGTAAGACCTTTTTCTTTGTATTTTTTGTGCTTCAAGTTTCATCTAATTATACTTGAAAAGTTATGTTTATTAGTAGCAGGAAGGCGTCTAGGTAAAAGATTTACGTGACAATTACAATTCCCTCTTAAAATTAAGCAAATTCAAAACGAATCTTTCCTAAAGCTTCTGTACTCTATATGGTTTATCTGAAGTCCCTTAAGATTTCATATAACAAATGTCCTTGGTTAAAATCATCAAGAGATAAATTGACTAGTTTAGCGAAAATGCGTCACAACAAAAGTAAGCCAGTTTATAGCAGTTACCGTTCATGTTAGCATAACTAGCTGGTTAGCTTCTCCTCTTGACGGCCACTTTCAACTTCAAGAAGTTTCTTTATCAAATAGACGTTTTAAAAATATACGGTTCTATATAATTATGCAGTTCGACGTAAAGTTTAAGCCGTTTTGTGTGCTAAATGCCACGTCATAGAGGACAGTCCAGGATGGGCGAGGTTTAGCTAAAGCTTTAGCTATAGCATGCTAATCGATCAGGAAGGCCTCAAAACATGTCGGGTTCTGTTAATTCTCATCAAACTCACACGTTAAAGGTCGACTTCAGGCTTTCTGTCTCATTTAAAGAAATGTATTTGAGACAATAAAATGGCATGAATATATTTTAAGAGGCTTCATAGTTACTGGTTTTCACAGGGGGAGGTGACAAGCTAATAGGATATTAAGCTATTTTTGTCATTTCGTTGTGAATCACTGTTTGGACTTTGAAGTTTAACCCTTCTGTTTTTTATTTGAAGTGTCAAGATGCAGATCTTTGTGAAAACCCTGACTGGGAAGACAATCACCCTGGAGGTGGAGCCCAGTGACACCATTGAGAACGTCAAAGC
>BSAI01000108.1:444335-477716 GCA_036245035.1 Adrianichthys oophorus | reverse complement strand
GGAAAGACCTCAGACATCTCAGTCCAGAAAAGTGCAGTGTTAGGAACAGCTAAGATACTGCAGGACCCTCAAGCTCCCAGGACTCTGGTCGAAGACCCCAGCTGGGTTGTGGTACCACCCGCAGAGGGTGAGAGGGGCGTTTTTATTTATTTATTTATATGTGACTGACCTACTATTGGTGCTTTCTGAGCTTCTTAGTTTCAGCTCCACTTTCCTTCGCTTGTGAAGTGGTATCTCCAGGAGCAGCAGCTTTTTTGTAATGTCAAAATATGGTTAATATTTTGGTTTTCCAAACATTTCTCAGGAATCTGGATTTACTCACCATCACTGGGAAGATGATCGCCAGGAACGTGGATTTGAGGATCCAGAGAATGGCCAGGCAGACGATCTGAACCAGGGTGAAAAGATGGACCCGTCTGAGGGGGACATGGCGCAGGAAAGAGAAGTCTGGCTGGTGTTTGGGGGGCATCAGGTACAACTTGATCCGCTCCCAGAACTGAAACACAAACACCTTTAGTATATATTTTGTAGTTGCAAGAATAGACAGAAGTCTGATTTCTCTGCAGGTTTCTATGCTGTTGTCATTACAGCTCGACCTCAAGCTTTCCGTTGTGATAAAGTCTTTAGTTAAGGCTGACCAAGGCGACCCTGTGTCAAGCAGCTCTAGACGATAACTGTTTGGGGTCACTATTGAATAAAGGAAGAATGTTTTTCCTCATCTTCCTCATTGCATCTCTTTCTTCGGTATCCATCTATCTATATATCCACAGTATATTTGTCATTAATGAATGTAGACACCTTTGTTGCATTTACCACCTTGTCTCTCTTTTGTCCTATAACTGATGTTCCAGTGTTTTTGGGTTCCTGTCCTCTGATTCCATGCTCTGAACAGGAGTCAAAAACATCCTCCATGTGCTGTCGAGTACATAGGAATGATTCAGACATAGTGAAGACACTTGTTTTTTTTTTGGAAGCATCTGGAACCTCACATTCAAACAAGAACCTGCTAGAAATCTGCTTGAAACAATGATATTTTTAGACATTTTTTGTGGATTTTTTGTCAGATTCCAGGCCTTGAGGGCTTCCTGCTGGTTTTCCAGAAACCCTGCCTTATCTGCAGCTGAGTACCTGGATCAGGTGTGTTTAGCCAATGAGGAGCTTCAACAGCAGGTTGGTTGGAAAACATGCAGGACACATGAGCCCTCGAGGCTGGAGTTTGACTTCCCTGATATGACAGTCTTGGTTGAGGCACTAAGCTAGATAATAATCAACATAATGAAACACTGCTGTTTCCATTTCAGTCAGATCAAACAAAGCGAAAAACAATTGAAGCTTTTTAAGCATTAACTTGCTTGGAACTGCATTTTTGTGCAGTTCCAAGCAAGTTAATGCTTAAAAAGCTTCAATTCAATTTCAAAAAATCAGAAGGTTCAAATCCATAGACACTGATCCTGAAGTCTGTACCTGGATGCCACTCAGCGAAGCCACTCCCATGTAGAGGAAGATGCCGTACAGCACAGGCATGGGGATGTACTGAATCACAAAGAACAGAAGAGTTAAAGCGAGGGGCGAATGGGAGAGAAGAAAAACCAGAAACTGAACGCAAAGTTTCTGAATGACCTTCAGGACAGGAGCGAGGAAGACCGAGAGTCCGGTCAGAACAAACACCAAGGTTCCCGTCAGACGCTGCTCTCTGCAAACCACACAGCGCCGTCACTCATGACGTCGTCACGTTTCCCAGCCCACAAACTCTTTACTTGTCCTCTTTAAAAATGTCAGAGACAGGAAGTGACATCATGAGTGTGAGCTCGGCCTCACCTGACTCCCAGAAACTGCGGCTGTTCTCCGGGGGCGCTTGTTTCGCTCTCCATCTTCAGAGAGTCGATGTGGGCGATGGAGATGACGGTGGCGGCCACGTACCATGGCAGACCCATGAAGGAGCAGATTGCCATCAGTACCCCCACCCAGAACAGGTCCAGGTGGTAGCCACAGCCTTTCTGCAGAGATGAGAAGGTCAAGAAAAGAACAAATGCATGTTTGACGTGGAAATCTGGTTCAACTCTGGTGGACCTAAAACTGAAGTGAAGACGACTTCATGAGGTGCTGATTCATTTAGAATAGAAAACATTTTCCAATCCTTCTCTACATGGACAGTGATCATCTGTGCATCTCTTTCCTGAAGGCGGCCTTGTCTGCTCGCACACCTTCAGCTTGTTTTCTTTGCGGTTGACGATCACAGCGCTGATCTGCTGATCCATGAAGATAAGAATGGTGACCAGGAGAGCTGGAACAAAGCTGGCCAGGTACCACCACCAGGGGTTCTTCCCAAAAGGCATCACCAACCAACCCCGGTCGGTGCGTGTCGGCTACGCCACAAAAGCAAAAACAAACCAAATGAGCAGACAGGAAAAGTGTGGAACAAACCAATTCAGGCTCTGTAACTTCAAGTCAAAGTCAAGAGTGTGCAGTAGTGACCTGAGGACACATCAGGTGAGTTTAAATAATTTATTGGAATGATTAACCTTTATAGTTTAAATCTCAAATCTTCTAAAAATGATTTATAAACATGTTGAAATTTTAAGACAGTTTAAAGATTTTAGGAATTAACTTCAAAGAGACATTATAGATTGACTTCTTTGGAGTTTCATGCATGTGTGTCATGTGGAAACACTAAGATAAAATGAAGTCGTCCAATCTACTGCAGGAGCTGCGTCCGAAAGACGCTGTATGCGGTACTCTGTGACACGGTTTGATGACTTGCTGTCCCGCATTAGTTCCAGAAGGGAAAAAATAAGAATAATAAAAATAAAATAATAAATAGTGGAATAACAAATAATAGAATACAATTAGAGGACCTTTTTGTTATTGTCTCCAAAAGAAAACAAAAATATCCTAAAGTTCAGGAGAACAATCTGATTCTCCCCCATGTTGATTCTGGACTCCACCCACCGATTACATCATCAACACGTCATGGACCAAAACTGAGTTCCTGATTGGTTGACGTGATGCAAATTCTTTGTTAAAGTTCAGATATTTGAGCTCTAAAAACATTGCGCTGCAACACCTCAAACGCTCCAAGACCGCCACGCTTAACACTCAAACGGCGCCTCAGGATTACGTCTGTACAGCGACTTAACATTGAAACGGGAAATGCAAGTCGCATTCAATTTGAACGTAGCTTAACACTTTATACTACAATGCTGCACAAGCTAAAAGGGAGCGCGAGCTAAGGGAGTGCACAAGGCAGAGCAGAGGGGGTTGCATGATGAACGGTGGTGCACAAGGTCAGGAGATGAACATAAGGGTCTACACCGGCTAAGGGTGCACTAAGTCAGCGGGTTGCATGACAGGGCCGCATGAGGTCAGGGGGTCCTCAGGGTTAGAGGGTTTAAGAGATAAAAGGTTGCACTAGGTCCGAAGTTGCATTTGGTAAGGAAATTGCGTGGGATTCCACTAACTGAGGGGATGCACAAGGTAATGGAGACCACAGCAGTGACGTTGGGTCACTTTAACATTTGACTGAACGCAAACCAAACCAATTGGCGATGTGAAATTTATCCAAGTCATCAAACTGTTGGGCCCTGAAGGACACCAGAAACTTTAGTTTTCAAGAGGACCAGAGTTCTGCTGTTCACACCATAGTTCAGGTGGGCTTTACACCTGCCAATCAATCAGACTAGACTGCAGGCTACACGAAGAACTAATGTGAAACTACCATCAACACGTCCTCAGTAACTGCTGCACTTTCTGACACCACTGCAAACATCCAAAGAAGAAAATCAGAAATTCTTACCTGGAGACAAAAAAGAAAACAATTACCTTAAACTCTGTTGGAACGATTAGTTTGGGAGTGTCTAACCCCATCAACATATCCAGACCCACAAACGACATGATTGACATGAAGATGGCAAAATCACTGATTAGCTTCCTCATCTATGGATCCATCAATGAGCACACACAATGGAGGGGACAAACACGAGAATAAAGCAAGATTAACAAGAAACATGAGAAAAGATGAAGTTACTTTGTCAAAAGTGATCAATTCAGCAAAAAGTGTGATGAGAGAAAGGTTCAGACATGCAGAGGACGGAACGATCTGGCAGTTTGGAGGCAGAGGAGGTCAGGGATCAATGGACCTTGATCTCAGTGGGGACACGCAGTTTGGGAGTGTCCAGCTGCATCAGACAGTCCAGCCCACAGAAGACCAGGATGGAGATGACAATGGCAAAATCACTGGTGAGGACACGGAGCTGGGGGACAAACAGGGAGAACAAGGGAAGATGTGGGAAAGGGCCTCCAGGAGCAGACGAGGAGGTCTCTGGAGGAGGAGCTCAGCAAGGTTCAGTTGCTTCATAAGGACACTTGTATTTTGAACCTGTCCTAGAAGGCAAAGCCCGGTCCCGGGCCTGGTGCTGCGCGTATTTGGGCTCCACATGGGCTTTCTGTGGACTGCTTTGGTTAGATAAGGGCCAATGTTGAGAAACAACATGAGACCCGTATAAAGAGCTTTACTGGCCTCGTGCCATCTGCCTGGGCCGGCCCTACCCAAGTTACAGACTGATTTCACAAAGGGGCCACCAAGGAACCCACAGATCAACCCTCAGTTTAAACTTTTGGAGCGCACAGTGAACAAATCCTGTCTCCTGTCAGGGAAGCTGCTTCCTCTCAGTTTACCTCCCACACTTCCTGACCCCCTATGGGAGAGCAGCACAGACCAACAGGTTAGGGTGCTGCCTCATGGATACGTTCAAAAAACAAGGTTGTTCTTAAGTCTGATTCCATGAGAGCTAAGTCAAACCACGAAGCAAAGCCGTTTGGTGTCCTTATGTCATGGCTGATGACTATGTCATCCAATCGCTGTGGATTCTCTAAAGCTACACTCACACCGGGCATTTGTGTTGCACGTTCAAGAACACACTTTCCTGAACATGCATTCAGCCAGACGTGTTCACATCGGACAAGCAGGGAGGGGCTTCTTCTTCTGTTCTTTCTCTACAGTTTACTAGCGCACATCTGCCACATACATTTGGAAGAGGTTTGGTGTGAAATGTCAAAGTGGTGTAAATCTGGTGAATCTTGCTCCAGGCTTTTCTTTTACAGCTTTAATATGGTCGATGAAAGACTTGGTGTCATAAAATTATGGCCGAACACAAACTGCTATTTTCAATCACTCCTTCATGAACAGTTTTCAACCGGTTGGCACTTCCATGTTTTGAGAAAAGGATGTGCCTCTGCCAAATTCAAGTCTCTGATTGGTCAAAGTTTAGCTGTTTGATCTTAAGCAGTTGAAGGTTCAGCGTGCGTTCAGAACACCTGGTTTGTACGCAGAGCCTGTGAACGAACTTAAAAACTTGAGTTTTGAACTCAGAAGCCCAAAACACGAGTGTTCTCTATATAAACTTTTCATTGGAAGTGGGCGCTTGAACATGAGTCGACGTGGGCGGTGTGAACGTGGCTTGAGGGAGGAGCATTATGAAGTTTCTGAGAACTACTGGTCAGTTTAAACTGGGAGGGTCAGACTGTCACAAACACATCAAACATTTCACATGCAGGGTCGGAGTTACGGAGCTCTCCACCAACCATCAATTACCTTTGTTGGAAAGTAGCGGCTGAACTTGAACTTCTTGAGAGACACTGTCATGGAGTAGGTTCCAAAGAAGAGGATGAAGGACATGAGGGCCAGATCAGGAACATACTTACAGGAGCTGCCCACCAGAGCACCCCCGTACTTAACACACTCCTTCTTACTCAGCTGACTCCAGTCCAGATCTGTCAAGTTAAACTATGACAGGACAAAGGATGAAGAGGGTGGAGTGAGAAGAGGGGTTTGGACGGATGGACGGTGAGGACGACCAGGAAAATGGGGGGAGAAGTGGAAACAGAGAAGACAGAAGAGAAAAGACAAGCGATAACAGAAGAAAATAATCCAGAGCAAACAAGAAGACGTTCATTTTGGAGTCAGATGGAAGATGATTGTCTCGTGTGGTTGGTATTGCTTTGAAGAAAAACCAAGATTGTATAAAAAAGGCGGGGAGAATTTGACACATTTACCAGCTCAGACTGAACGGTCCACAAAGATCAATACTCAATGTGATCAGAAGGATCCCAAAGATTCTCTCAGCATCATCTTGGATCGACCAAAGGTCTGCTGGAGTCACCCTGAAGGGTTTTAAAGAGGTACGACTCCATTTCCCGGTCCTCCTTCACACTCTATCCCAGGCTTGTTCTTTGGTCACAAACAAATGTCCCACTCTTCAAGCTCATCATTAAACAACTGTTTACTGCATCAAACAACAGATGAAATTCCATCCAGGTCATAAAAATTCAATGATCCTAAATCCAAACTGGACATCAAATTTTAGATTCTATCTTTCAATAACTTCTTTTCTAAGCGTTGATGTAACCTGTCAGTCCCTCATGTAAACCAAATAAAATAAAAACTCTCTGAATGGGATTTTTCCCAACAAACACTGCAGTCCTGCAAGACTAGATCATCTCTATTTCTGCATCCGTTGGCTGGAGATGAAGCCCAGACGTCACATGAACAGCAAGCCAGATCTAGTGTTTGTATGTCTAACTGTGACCTCACTACAATGTAAATCTACACTTTACTGTTGGAACGGCACACTGAATTATTTTTCTTAGAGGTCATTTGAAAGTTTAGGACAAGGTCAAGAAATTGATTGAAATGTAATATTTTGGGGTGGGGCTGTTCATCACGCTGGCGGAAGTCACTGAGGTAGTCAATGATCTTCTTGGTGGCAAGGCAACGGAAATGGACGAGGTCCACCCTGAGTACCTCAAGTCTCTGGATGCTGTGGGAGTGTCTTGGTTAACACATCTCTGCAGCATCGCGTGGCAGTCGGGAACAGTACCACTGGACTGGCAGACAGGGGTGGTGGTTCCCCTTTTCAAGAAGGGAGACCAGAGAGTGTGTGCCAACTACCGGGGAATCACACTCCTCAGCCTCCCTGGGAAAGTCTATGTCAGGGTACTGGAGAGTAGAGTCCGGCCGATAGTTGAACCTCAGATCCAAGAACAACAATGCGATTTCCGTCCTGGTCGTGGAACTGTGGATCAGCTCTACACCCTCTTTAGGGTGCTGGAGGGTTCGTGGGAGTTCGCTCATCCTGTCCATATGTGTTTTGTGGATTTGGAGAAGGCGTTTGACCGTGTGCCCCGTGGTGTCCAATGGAGGGTGATCTGGGAGTATGGGGTCCGGGGAGCCTTACTCAGGGCTGTCCGGTCTCTGTATGACCAGAGCAGGAGTTTGGTCCACATAGCCAGCAGTAAGTCAGACCTGTTCATGTTGGACTCCGGCAGGGCTGCCCTTTATCACCGGTTCTGTTCATAGTCTTTATGGACAGAATTTCTAGATGCAGCCAGGAGCCGGAGGGGGTCTGGTTCGGGAACCACAGGATTTCTCTGCTCTTTGCAGATGATGTTGTCCTGTTGGCTTCATCGAGCCAGGACCTCCAGCATGCACTGGAACGGTTTCAGCCAAGTGGTGGTTTACCCTATCTGGGTGGAGTGCTCCTGCCCCAGGTGGAGAAGTTTAAGTGTCTTGGGATCTTGTTTGTGAGTTAGGATGATCGGAGCGTGAAATCGACAGGCGGATTGGAGCAGCGTCCACCGTTATGTGTTTGCAATTGGGGAAGACCCAGAACACTCTGGAGAAACTATGCCTTACGGCTGACCTGGGAACGACTTGGTATTCCCCCAGAGGAGCTGGAAGAAGTGGGGAAAGGGAAGTCTGGAAATCTTTGCTTAGACTGCTGCCCCTGTGGCCTGGTTCCGGATGAGTGGAAGAAGGTGGATGGATTGATTTAATTTTTTATTTAAAACGATTGTTAACATCATAATTGAGAAGGAACACAAATTATTTTATTTGACACATCCTTCGAAAAAAACTCTGAATTTAGAGCAAAGATTTTTGCAAATTAACATGTTTGCCCTTCATTGTTTTTTTTCTAAGCTGTGCAGACCCTGATTTTTATGGTTTGAGCCAGACTAACGGAACGGTTGTATCCCTGAAAGACATTCAGCGAGATGGGAAAATGGATGGATGTCTTTGAGAATTTTTACTTCTTCTGCACACATTTGAATTTCTGCTTCAGCACTGCTGTAAGCTCCTTTCCCTTCAGATGGAAAGCCTCTGGTCTGTGGCGCCATATGACCTCTGTGTAAACAACGTCAAAATAAGACCAAATTTAAGGGTGGAAATACTAAATCTGACTGCCAATCACACAGACGTTCTGTAGATGTCAACACCAGACGTTCATAGACGGTAGGAAAAAGTTACCATGTGTAGTAACACTCTGTACTCTTAGACAACTGTCACATGTCCCAAAATGCCACTGCGCGGCGACCTATATGCACGTTTTTCAGCAAATTTGGAAGGTGGTCGTGCAGTGGCATTTGTAATCGGGAGGCGGCAGTCGCATTTTTTACATGACATGCCGTAGCCACAAAGGTTTTAAGAAAAAGTCAAAAATTTTACAGCAACCAGACAATTCTTCCCTAAAAGTCAGTGGCCGCCTGGGCGCATTAGGAGTTGCTGGCGGTGCCTCCCCATCGTGTGTTGGCAGTTGTATTTGTGACCGTCGCCTAAGGGTGCCAACAAAAGAAGTTCAATGCAGTTTGGAAAAAACGTGGCTTGGTCAGCGCTGCGCAGAGGGTCATGATCTTAAATTGTTGGGATTAAGTGACATTGTAATAAACTCCTAATTTAGCTTTGTTTGCTGTAATTTTCTGATCGTGTAGCATCCTGATTACTCCTAAACTAGGATTTAATAAATGAAAAGAACCAAATCTAGTGAGTTTTAATTCCTACAGTTATAATTGAAACTGACCTGGATTTATTCTGCTTGAATTGTGTTAGACATTTGCTCAGTCAAAGAACTGAACCCAAAGAACAACTTCAAGCTTCCAGGAACACCTCAGAGCTTCCCATCCACAGGGTGCAGATACTTCCATCACGTCAAAGCACCTGGCTGTTCTGCGATAACTGAAGGTTTGTTTGTTGCTCTGAAACTCCTCCACCTCCTTGTTTTATTCATGAACATCCCAACTCTCCATTTCAGCTGGAGATTGTCTTGTTTTCAAAGCTCTGGAAATTGGTGTTGGGGAGAGTTGAGAGCAGCAATGTTGAAAGTCAACGACTGTGTGCCTCTTCTCAGATAAAGTTTGGAAAAATACCATCACATTCACCACTCTCTCTGCTCCTGAATGTTTCACAGAGAATGTACAAACTGAGGCAGAAAAACGGTCTAAAGAATACATTAGTGTTTTTGTATTGTGCTTTCTTTCTTACAGCTTAGGGAGAAAAAACGCCATCTTCTGGAAATGATATGTCTGCCCAAATATGTGCATTGAAATTTAAATTTCTGTTTTCCTTTGGCTCAATATTTTCAAAAATGACCCAGAACCTCACAATTTAGTTCCAAGTTCAAAAACAACAAATCAGTGGGAGCAGCAAACGTGTCTGATCCCCTAAAACGCTGCAGGTTTTCTGACCCTCGTGTCCTCTGTCACTTACCAGCAGAGTCATGTTATCATCTGCCAGTGGAGCTGAAACATTCAAGCCCAGCACAGATTCTGAGGAGGACAAAAACAAACTCTTCAGTGTTGGAGGTCAAACAAACGACCATTTCCCTGAGTGTCGGGGCGCGACCTCCATCAGGTTCATCACAAATACAGACTCACTTTTTCAGACGCCATCCAAGAACGAAGCAGAAACAAAGCAAACACAAAAATCAGCAGAGTGAAGAACAGCTTCTATGACATGTAAAAGGCTGTGGGGGATTTTTGTTTAAAATGAAAAACAAAATCACACAAAGTTCCAAAACTTAATCAGAAAACTGAAGGTTTGCATTGAGGTCTCAAGTCAGCTCATTCAGGATCTTTGTTTTTTTCCTTTTTTTATTTTTGAAAAAATGTGGAATACAACTTAAATTGATGAGATTTAGCAGGTGTTGGTAGAGTGTTCAGCCTGAAGCTAGGAGATTGTGGGTTTGAATCCACAGTCAAAATTGGCCCTAAAAGGTGAATGTGGCTTTTACCACTACGTCCTATCACGATGTTTGATCCATTTATTACATTTATTAAAAAATGGCTGAAACATTGTCACTCATTATTCTGTATGTATGCATTTCAGCAATAATTGCTAACTTTGCACCTTACTTTGTACTGAAGGTGACATTTGCATTAAATGTAGAATTTTAAAAGTGTTACCTGCACTTTTTATGCATTACTGTATATTATCCTATAAAGACCAGTCTCTAATAGATGCTGGTTTCCAAAAAGCGCTGGGTCTAACAGGTGTTCGTTACATTGGTTGCTGGTCTCTAATAGTGGCTGGGTTCCTTTAATTACTCCCCCCCCCCCCCCCCCCCCATGCACAGTGCTGCAAATGCCGGGTGTCTGTTATGAGCCAGTGTAGTGATGGCTCATTCTATTTAGCATTTAAAGTTTGTACAGTAGCACAAAGAACATTCTGGAAAGGAATCTGCACCACATTTTGGGGTGTCAGTGCTAATCAGAACTCGACGCCGGTCTCTGATCGACGCCGCTGTCTAATAGACGCCGCTGTCTGATTGATACCGCTGTCTAATAGACGCCGCTGTCTATTAAAGTTAAAGTTCACGTCCCAGTAGTTGTCATGCACCTCAGTGTGAGAAATTTGTTCTCCTGTATCTCCTTTAACCATTTAATTTGATGTCGCCGGTGAAGCCTAAATTAGACGGTCTTTGACCTATACTGTAACTCTTTTGATCAATGTGAATCAGCTGATTCTGACATGGAAAAGCGGCCTTTTATATGCACCAATATCCAACAAATGATGTTAGAAAAGCGTTGCATGTCGGCACAAAGCTGCTTTTCTCCGCTTCAGAATCTGCTGGATTTATGTTAATTGAGTAAACGGTTACGGTAGCTGAAAGAATGAGGAGTTAACACTGGAGCTAAAGCTCTGGTGTTGACGGATTACAGGAGGCGCAGGAGTCAAAATGACATTCACACAATGTCTCCCTGATAAACCTCCAAAGTTCTCTTTACTTGAATTTCCTGAAATGGGTGATTGACGCTCTACAGATTTTGTACAGAAGGTTTGAAGACTTACCCTGGCCCGGAGCGATGCATTCACACTTGTAGGAGGTGATGTAGTCTGGTTTGAAACCCTGGTTGATTGGATAGTACTTAAAGCATGACACCTGTGGAACATAAACTTGTTATAGATTCACAAAACATCTGTACTTGGTAAATTGAAGTTACTCACCATCTTCTTGATGGCATCAGAGATGAATATGAAAGAGATGAGGCTGGAGAAGCCCTCCTCCGTGAAGCGGGTCATGTACTTGATGATGTAGCTGGCGTCTGACAGAACCAGTACAAAACACTGCAGGCAGGAGTGAAGGCCGATCCACAAACGGAGCTCCATGTAGTCCACGTCATTACTCCTGTGAGGGCAGCCATACCAACAGGCTCAGAGACTGACGGCTTTTCTATTACGTACCGTTTTGTGCTGGTCTTACTTGCTGAACTCAAACAGTAGTTTTTCAAATATGAGAATGGGTCCAGTAGAACTGAGGATGATGAGGGGCTGTCCACCAAACAAACAGAAGACTGTTCCTGCCAAAGCAGTGCCAAGAAAGCTCTCCATCACTCCCTGAAAGGGGAGACGGGGCATACCAACAGATGATAAACAACAGGTAATGTATGGCCTCTGGCACTATTTGGAGATGCCATGTTTCTGCTCTGATGAAGACCTGGTAATTGTCTGTAGCATCTCCTAGCAGACCTCCAAAGGTGATGGCATTGGTAATGCAACCCAAGTAGATGAAGAGGACTGCAGAAATGGACTGGATTTGGAGACCATCGTAGATGTCACTACAATAGAATGGAATCTTCCTTTTGATGTCTAGCCACAATCCACCGCCAATCCTGTCGTGAGAAGGCAGAGGAAGGTTTGACTTTAACCCAACTGGACAGTGCCATGGACTAAAGGCTTGATGAAAACTTCATTAAATCTAAAGGATTTTAGGATTTTTAACCAGTTTAAATCCAGACTATTTTCACGTCATTCAAGTTTGCTTTCCCACTGGAATAGTGTCCTGACTTGAAATGCTGATTCGTGCTTCCCCTTTTTCTGGTTTGATCTGCTTTCACACACGGTGCTGTCAGTAGAGAACCAAAGACTGAAGTGGACCAAACCACCTGGAAAAATCGCACATTTGGGCTGTATCCATACCAGACACATTTGGTTCGCTTAAAGTGAACCAGAGTTAATCCAGAGCAAATGTTCAGTCTGAATATCCGGTTGACGGCAGTCTGAGTACAGACCAAACACAAGGTTCTGGACTCGATCCGAACCAAATGAAGCGGACTCTGTCCGAACCAACGGACTTTTCCAGTCTGAATACACACCTGTATGTGTGTAATTTGTTCTCCATATCTCTCCCCTTCCCTATGGGAGCGGGAATCTGCAGTCGCTCAGGAACCAGGTGGTGGTTTAAACCTAAACCCAACCCTTTAGTGCTGAGTGTCAAGCAGGACGCATTCTGTAGTGTCCTTGGTATGGCCTGATCATTCATTTGAACAACCTCTCAGATGCAGTGTGGACACTGCGCTCCTTGGCCACTGAGCTGATTAAAGCCTGCCTTACAGACTTCTCTCACTGAAAATGAAAAACTGGAGGTCATTGAATACTTTATTAAAGTCAGACTTTATAAAGTCTTTCTGCAAGTGTCTGCTTTGAGGAGGGTTGGTGAGTTTCCTCATTTCAAACTTTAAAACTTCCTGTGGGCAGAATTTCCCATTCATATCAGCAATTTCTCCCTTTCTCCATACCTTCCGGTGAATTTCAGCTCCTCTCCGAGCTCGTGTGGAGCAGGAAGCTCCTCATCCTCTCCAGGAGTTGCTCCACCAGCCGAGCCGTTCATTTGGCCGAGCTCGTTCAGGTTCAACACCGACTTTCTGAATAGGAATCAGTGGAAACAGACGAAGTACACAACCTCTGAAACCCAGGCTGGCTGGTCATAGAGCATCAAACCACAACATTAGCAGTAACAAAACATGAGCTTTCTCTTCTTCCATGGTAAGCATTTTCTAAAGGATATAAGGATATTGTTAGATTCCACTGATTGCTACGGAATTTTTTAACCCACAATTTAAAGTAATATGCAATTCTCAGTTGACAAGGCAATTTGCAATTTGATCAAGTAAGTTGAAAATGCATTTTACAATTTAGAATTCAATATGAAGAATTACAATTCATTCTGATATTTAAAAAAAATGTAATTTAAAACAAAATTAATTGCATTTTAAACTGTCGTGGGTTTTAATGCTATAATTCAAATAAAAAAACATTTCTCAATTTACTGTACAATATTTTAAAAAATGATATTTCAAAACGGGCTGCACGGTGGCGCAGTGGTTAGCGCTCCTGCCTCACAGCAAGAAGGTTCCCGGTTCAAGTCCTGGCTGGGGGACCTTTCTGTGTGGAGTTTGCATGTTCTCCCCGTGCATGCGTGGGTTTTCTCCGGGTACTCCGGCTTCCTCCCACCGTCCAAAAACATGCTTCATAGGTTAATTGGTCACTGTAAATTGTCCCTAGGGGTGTGTGTGTGTGTGTGTGTGTGTGTGGGTGTGTGATTGTGGCCCCTGCGACAGACTGGCGACCAGTCCAGGGGTGTACCCTGCCTTCGCCCATGAGTAGCCGGGTTAGGCTCCGGCAACCCCGTGACCCCGAAAGGGATAAAGCGGATTGGAAAATGAATGAATGATATTTCAAAACATTGTTTGCTTTAAAATCATTGTAAAGTAACTCAGAATCTTTTGCTGTTTTGTAATTTCATTTGAATTTTGACAGAAAGCTTTATGGAATGTTAAAATGCATTACTTTGAAGTTACTTTAACATGAATTTAAAGCAATGTATTGAAATGTCATTTTAAGTTGTAAATGTCAATTGCAAAATGCTTTTTTGAATTGCAAATTGGATTGTCGATTGAACTATTACTTGAATTATTGATGGAAAATATCTGATAAAACTCAAAGAAGAAAGTGAGAGATCAAGAAGAACATGATAAAGTAAACCTAGAATGAAATCCAGTAAGAATGAGCTGACATGCCTCATTTCAGCTGATGGAACTTTCTTAGGAGGTTCGATGCGTATTTTAGGGTCCCACTCTCCTGGAGGAAGAACAATCACTTCGTCCAGAAACTCATCAACTCCTGCAATCAGGTCCTCACGCTCCCTTGCTTTGTAAGCAACATCACTGAACAGCTGATGATACAGAAGAGCAAAGAAATATCTGAGACATCCCCAAGAACCATGTTGCCCGACGTTCAGCCGCTTACATCGTCCACCATGAGGGTAGCAATGGCTCTGCCGATCTCATTGTACGACTTGGTTTTTCCTTGAGGACCCAGCAGGATGAAGAGGAACCTGTCAGAAGAGAACACAAAAGATTCAAACAGATCCTGGGGGGCTGGATGGGCAGGAGGCTGTGAGAACCGTTACCTGGTTGGTACAGGAACCTCGGTTAGGCCTCCCAGAGTCGTGGCCTGAGCCAAACGGACAAAGGCGACAAACGGTTTCTCAAGAAAGTCCACCTCACCGATCAGAACATTAGACGCTTCTGCATCCCGAGGAATTTTCTTCATGAACTTATTCTTCAGCTGGAAGGGAAAAGAAAAGAATCAGAGGATCTGTCGCTGGAAGCAAATTCCTGTTTACGTGTGTCTGATTCCCTCTGAATGCTATGACATTTTCACAGAACTCGTTAAATGTCTTTCTCTCTTTAAGATTCCATACTCTTCAAATGATGAAGCTTACATGCAACAAAACCAGCTCATACTTTGCAGTAAAAAAACATTTTCTCTAAGGAGCAGGACCACAGACCGCCATCAGATCATCACATTACCTTCAGACAAACCAGACAAGTTTCTTTGGAAGAAAAGACCTCGCCTTACACCACCAAGAGCATGACAGAACAAAAGAACAAAGAAGTTTGTGTCTTTGGTCAGGACAGGTCAATAATGCTGGAATCTGAGACAAGAACAAAAGAAAAGAAAGTGCTACATGCTAATGCTATGAAATAGTAACTTGTTAACTGAGATTCCATTGAAGTCTTGAGTCTTTTTGGTAGGTACTTTTGTCTTACAGTTCCCTTGAGGCTCGTATGACCACTTCAAGGGATGTCATGAGAATGGAACGTTTGTGATAAGTGCATTGTGATGTGTTCGTAAGGATTAGGGAAGTTCCACACACTTATGATGTACGGGGGATGGTGTCCTTACATCACACTCTAGTCATTAGCAAGGTGTGAATACTGGCACCTTACTGACCGTGCACAAACGGGGTGTGCACGTGATATGCAAGCGCCTGTAGGACGCTCGTAGGATGTCTCATTTCCTCATTTCTAACAGTCAGGCTGCAGTGATGAGCGCGCACGTGTCACGTTAACAGTACTAACAGGGTCCTTGTACAGTCTGCAGGATTATGGGGGTTGGAAAGAATGAAAAATCTGTACGACATGCCTGCATCTCACCTACTTCCCCTTTATGTTGTAGAAGTGTTGACTACCACCTGTCGCCCGCAGCATGCCCGTAGATAAAATGTGCATGAACATTTTCTCCCTACAAGTTCACTGGGCGGTCTATCACCTTGATATTTCGTGTATTTCACCTGCATGTCCCGTACAGGACATTGACCATTTTTTGCCAGCAGACAGCCGGTATCTTCCTGTAAGGGCAGTTTGGACTAAAGCTTTAGCAAATTCACTTCGCTAAATAGAACATCTTCCTTTTGCTCTGGCTTTTGCTCTTTGCCTGCTCTCCTCAGACACGCCGGCGCTTTGTAAAGACCAAATTCCTAATGCTGTCGTCTGGATTTTCTTTTTTGGACCGATTCTAATAAAGAGTAAATGCTGGTTGGTCTCCTCTGTGATTGGTGAATCAAACGACACAACAATCATGATTTTTTTTTTTATGTAAATTGAAATTAAGATGATTATATTTACTTTTTTTCCCCCGAGCATCCACCCTAAATGTGAGAGGAAAGGAGAAGTTTAAAAGCTTTTAGTGTTTTTACTTTTGATACGAAACTAAAAATAAATGAGGTTTTTTATTTCCAGATTATTTTGCAGCTTTTTTTAAAACATCAACTCCTTACACATGAACAATGTTGTTTTCCTTGCTTTTCCTCCTCCTCTTCCTCAGTGAGGAAGCACGTGGCAGTGGAGTGGTGGGTGCTTAAATTTAAATCGCTTCATAATCTGTTAATGCCGCTTTCAGAGTCAATTCAGCCGGCGGTCCCCCTTCACTCGTGCCGCGGACGTCTTGTTCCCTCGTTCCTGTAAACAACGCGCTCCAATCTTTACCCTATGACTGCCTAAACGGCTCAGATCAAAGCTTTTGGGGGCTCCTAAATACTGTGGGGTCACATGACTGCAGGACTTTGTCGGCTCTTTTGAAGCTCTTGTTTCAGATAGTTTATTTTATGACTGAAGGTATTTTAAGGGCTTTTAAGTTTTTTTTTCAGTGATGCATGAATAGATCAAAATACCGCTTTGGGGTTTCTTTCCGTGAAGAATGAACATTATAATACACTAAAAAGCTCTAAAAATGGATTTTGCTTTGCATAGGCCCTTTAAGGCTCTGAGGATGAATTCTTTTTTCATTTCAAAAGGAGGCTGAAGAACTTGGCTCCATGTTTGCAGTTTGTCCATCCAGACTACGTCTTTCCTGCTGGTTTTCTCTTCCTGAAACATTGCTCCTAAAACTTGTACTGTGTCCATGAAGTTTCTGCAGTACACAGAAGAAACTGAGGGTGAAGCAGATTGTGGCAGCGTCCTTCTTCAGGCCAGTAAACTGCTGTTTGTCTACAATCCTTCCTCATACAGCCACCTGATGACCCAAACATGATAGCAGCCTACTGGAACCTGTCTAACCTTTCAACCAGTGTTGTCTAGAAACTAAGGAGAGCTGCTTAACGAAACAACAGAGATGGAAACCCTGTATTTACTGGGGCTGTTAATGCACGGGATTATTAAAAACAATAACGTGTTAATTATGTTAAGGCTGAATAATAATACTCCCTGAAGCAACCGTATTCCTCCAGGTTAGGCTACTGCATCATCTGTCAATTTCTAAAAAAAATACACAAATCATCGGAAACTTTCTTGTTTATAACATGGTCACTCACAAAAGAAATAAATATTCAATCGATTTTTAGTACTTTACTAAGTAAAGTACTTTACTTTACTAACTACTTTACTTTACTTTACTTTGCTGATCGGGTATGGTGCCAAGGCACGTCCCCCTGTCAGAATTTGTTTCCCCTGTAGCAGCATGACTTCAGCCATCATTTGTTTCGTAACACTCATATTTCTTCCCAAAAAGCGTAAAAATGAGGTGGATTAAAATATATAATACATTAAGTTAGTTTTATGCACTTATAGCCTTTTTTCTATTGAGCAATACGGCCCAGTACAATACAGTCCGGTACGGTTCAGAATGGTCCAGGCAATTCAGGTAAACATTTCCACTCAAAGTTGGACCGCCATGGCGCATAGGGGGTAGAGCTAACAACAACAACAACAATTGAGGTCATCCAGCAGCTCATTTTTGGTTTGACTATTGGTACCTTGTCATACCATTTATGTTGTTTGAGAGAAGGTTGCAGGCAGCGAAAAAGAATACAGCGCTTTCTTTTGTCATAATGACCTTCCGCTAATCAATGGGTTTCAACAGTAACGCCGCGCTAACTGGTCTGTTCCATTTTTCTATGGACCTACAACCAGCGAGGGTCCAAGAATGGTACTGTTCTGTCTGGCTTAATGGGTCCATTTTATAATCGACACACTCAAAATACCGGACTGAACCGGATCATACCGTAACGCTCAATGGAAACAAGGCCTATGAGTTTACCCAGCAGCCAATCATAAAAAAAACATTTCCATAAAAAGGCATACATTGAGGTAGAATAAAATTTTAAAAAACGGATTAAAAACTTCCATCCAGAGGTTTTATGAATAGAAACTTAACAGAAAATCATAATCATAATTGTTTTGGGCACCAGACCATAAGTACATTTATTTTAGGTGTATAAGTGAATAAATCTAAAGCAAAAGGCGAGAGGTCTTTGACCTTAGAACTGAAGAGGACCTACCTGGTCTGTGCTGGGGGTGTCTGAGATGTCATTCATGCTTCGGCTCTGAGACGGATCTGGAAGGAGAGACCATCATCAACAAGCCAGCACAGACTAAAACAACTAATAAGATCACATTACAAAGATTGGATGTTTAAGAAAGAAAAGACAAAAGTTTCCAAAAAATGGGGTCGAATTTAGTTGTGTTGACAGGGCTGGAAAGTTACACACTCCCTTTTATACACAGAGGATTACACAGCAAACATTTTTTCTTCAAGCTGATTTTGCTCGAACAGAGAACTAAAGAAAATCCTTCTGTAATCCCTTAAAACCCGATGGGTCACAAAAGAAACCAGCAGAGGGGCAGACACGGCAGGCTGGAAATCGCTTAAGTAAACATGTTATTCCTAACAATTGCAGTCATGATATCAGCATTTAGATGAACACATGCACATGGAAAGCAATCTCAGGTGTTGAAATCATGCAGTTAGCAGAGCTCAGAGTTGATAAAACACACATTCAAGCAGAATGTCAAGAGATGAGGGTTTGGGGACATCTGTAGCTGAGAAGTTCTCAGATCTTTTAGTTGAGAAACAGTAGTTTTTTCTGACATATTGATTTTTAGATGTACAGTGCAATCAAAGCGTGGCTGCCGGGTTCCTGCCCACCCAGATTCTCTATAACAGCCTTGGATAATGTCTAATGGCGACCCGCTGATGGGTCACAGGACGGCACAACGTCGTCTTAGGGTTCTATCCTGCTTTCTGTTCCTGAATTCTCCTCAGGTTAAAGACAGATTCCTGTCTACAACTTTGGGAGGTCCTTTAAACCTCTCAGATGTTTGTGCACCCTGAAATACGAGGGTCCAGCAGGACACAGGGAATCAACTGAATGTTTGTTCAACTAACAATACGGCCATAAACACCAAAGCAGGCTTTCTTACTGTCATTATTCGTTGGGTCACATTAGCTTTCTAAAATAAAAGCTAATCTGAAATGACTTCAAGTACTAGAATGCATTTCCCTTTAAAACCAGATTATGGTTCACCCCGGTGACCACAGAGTAAACCGTGTGTGTGTGTTGGTGTGGGTGTTGAGACTCACGCAAGCGGACAAGGCTGCTTGACTGCCGAGAGCGTAGGTCTTCTGTGGAGCGGTGGATCCCAGAAGCTGAACTAGTACTACGACTCAGATTAACATGAGGACTACGGTCTGACAGAGCGGCAGCAGCAGATGAGAACACAACGAGCACAGAAGAGTTGATTGGACGAGGAGAGGTCAAGCAGATGGAGATCAACATGGCAGAAAACAGAGGAAGCATGAGGATGAGCAGAAGTCAAGACGGCTTTGGTCCAAGTTTACTGATTGGCCGGTGAAGATGCAGACTTACTGGCGGATGTATTGGAGGACTTTCCGATGTCTGCCAGTGAGCGATGGATTGGTTTCTTGGTTTGGTGGCGATGCTTCCTGAGCAGCACAAAGATGATCTTCTCCTTCAGATCAGGTGGAACGAGGCCATCGGCTATCTGACGATCCACGATCTCCTCTGTGGGGAAAGTTCAGGTTCCGGTTAAACTCCAACAAACCACAAAGTCGACCAAGCAAATGAAACCAGCTTCTCCATGAAACCCGTTTGGATGAAACAGCAGCCCACCAGCAGCAGGACAAAGAGCTGACGGCTAATCTTTACAGATTTTGGGAACTTGACTTCCCAAAGAAATGGAAAACTTGGGTCTGGTTTTTGGACATCAGAACGGTCCAGATCTTTGGGTCTGTGGCCCAGATAACGTGCCCCTGGTGTTGTCTCTGGTTCAGGAGTGGACTGGACCACTGATGTGACAGACTGAAGTTCATGACCTGCGTCTGTGTTGGTTGATCACCGAGTCCAGCATCCAATGCCACGCTCTTCCGTGATTGTTTTGGACACAGAACTGTGTGAACGAGCAGCTTCTTTAGAGTTCTTCAGCATGTCGAGGATGACTGTCGTGTCTGCGGTCTTCCTGCTAGTTTTGTTCATTCTGATCCAGACTGACTAGATTTTCAAAATAATTTCCTGATGAAAGTGAGACACTTTGACTAAAACTTGAAAGGAGTTTGTGTCTGTGTGTGCTGAAGCTTTTAAAAAGTATTCTGAATGACTAAAATGAACTTTTTGATGAGATTCTTTAACCCTAAAATGTCCTGCTCAGATTTGGTCTTGCTTTGGTGGCGCCTTGGCTGAATGCTGTTTCCTGGAGTGACTCACCAACAATCTGCGGCAGCGAGTACCCTTCCAGGTCCAGCATGATGCTTCCCGTCTGCAGACAGGTTCTGAGCTCAAACAGGCTGTGGAGGGTCAGAGTGGAGACATGGGGCTTGCTCCATCTTTCTCCTCCCTCTTCCACCTTCTCCTCAAACTTCACCCACCTGCAGAGAGGAGAGGCCATCTGACTCACTGGTCAGTCAGTCAGAGGCTGGTGGATCTGCTTGACCCAGCGGGTCAGTCAGCTGGACTCTTTGTCGTTTCAGTCATAAACATTGTAGAACAATGAAATCTCAATCAGCTTCTGAACAGCGGAAGCTCTGAGACTTCTGCATCATCACCTCGCAGACTCTTTCCACTCCAGCTCGTCCCCGTCCCGCTGCAGGGTGTCCATCTCAGTGAAGATTGTGGGGGTCGGGGCGCCATCGTCCTCCCCCAGGATGTTGCGTAGTCGCTCTGCAGCCGGAGACACTAGAACCAGAGAGTGGATTAGGCTAACATCATCTGTGAGACAAGAGGCAAACTGGTGGATGGAGCAACAAAAGCTTTAAGGAACCAGAATGTTCTGACGGGTCAGACAGCACCAACAGCAACAGACCAGGATTATCCTAAAGATAAGCTGCAGAAGAGCTGGGTTTCAGCCCCAAGATACAAAACTTAAACAGTCATTTGGTTAAATCTGATCCACAACACACATCGTCCGTATAATCCACATTTCTGCTCCAGGATTCATGTTGATTGATGACTTTAGACTTTTGACAAAAAAAACAAACGTTTAGATGATCAGCTGATCGTACAAGTATGTCAAACTAAATCCAAGTTGAGAAAAGCAGCTAAACGCAAACAAATATTTGCACTTGTTGACATTCATTTATAAGGCAAAGATTTGATTTATTTCTCTTCACTGTTCCTAGAAGGGATGCTTCAAGCATCCTCGCCCTTCCGTGGACAGGTTGACTTATTATGACGACTGTTTGGTGAAGCTGTGAGTCTTTTCATTTTTCATCCTCTGCAGGGTCACACTGATGATGGACGGACAAACCAGAAAGAACTCGGTTACAGAGAAGGACAGAGAGTAATGTTTAAAGTCAGGATGAACAGACAGCAGCCTCTCTTTAGGAGATGCAAAATATAAGAGAATCCATCCATCCATCCATCCATCCATCCATCCATCCATCCATCCATCCATCCATCCATCCATCCATCTTCTTCCGCTTATCCGGGACCGGGTTGCGGGGGCAGCAGTCTAAGTAAAGATGTCCAGACTTCCCGCTCCCCAGCCACTTCCTCCAGCTCCTCTGGGGGGATACCGAGTCGTTCTCAGGCCAGCCGAGAGACGTAGTCTCTCCAGCGTGTCCTGGGTCTTCCCCGGGGCCTCCTCCCAGTGGGACATGCTCGGAACACCTCCCTTGGGAGGCGTCCAGGGGGCATCCAAACTAAATACCCGAGCCACCTCAACTGGCTCCTCTCGATGTGGAGGAGAAGCGGCTCTACTCCGAGCTCCTCCCGGGTGACCAAGATTCTCCCCCTATCTCTAAGGGAACGCCCAGCCACCCTACGGAGGAAGCTCATTTCAGCCGCTTGAATCTGGGACCTCGTTCTTTCAGTCATGACAAAAGAGAATCAGGTACGTAAATGTGGATGAACTGTAACAGATGAGACTTTTCTTACTTGATCACAATGAGTTAGACCTATGGAAGATGGAGGGCAGCAGTGGATTCGCTCTGTCAGTCAAGTATTGTATGAATGTAGGTTCTCATTCATCCAGAGGACATGAATGAGCCATTGGATGAGCAGTTAAAGAAACAAGACTTTCAATCCAGAGACCATGACTCAACTTTAAGTTAAATATAAACATAGCCATTGGTCACATGCTCCGTGCATTGAGCTGTACGGCTGCTGCAGGGTTTTGGGTTGTCCGTGGAAGGTCGTAGAGAAGAGCGGAAGCACAGGTGTGTCTGCAGTTCCTTTCAGGCTCGTACGGCCACTCTAGGGACCTCGTGAAATTGGAACGTATCATTATCGTGTGTGATAAATATATCATGAAGTTTTTGTAACACGAATGGAAGCTACACTCATGTGACATATGAGTGATGCTGCCGTACAGTGTCCAAACATCACACTCTAGTTTTCATTAAGGAGAGAATACTGGCTCCTTACTGACTACACACAAGTGCTGCACACATGGGATGTGTATCTGAGAACTGGACTGAGTGGCCCCGCCCCACTGACATTCCAAACAGGAAGTACCTGCTGGTTCCAAGAATCCAAAATCCCACAAACGTCTATAGAGACAGAACAGTTGTGACTCAGTCCTTCTGTTGGTCAGAATAACCATTCCTGCTGTGATACATATTTAATCTATTTTTTCATCATTTTTCTTTCTGTAGTTCAAGTTATTCAAGTTAGAAACTGACAAATCAGATGCCTCAATAAAAAAAGGTGGTCCCCAGTCAAAAAATCGAAGCGTTTGACCTCTGAGTCCACTTTTAATTGGTAGGAGTGTGGTCTTCCAAAAAGCTCACTCCTGATTGGTGAGAGTGGTTGCCATAGAAATGTAGACTGTAGGCTGCAGCAAAGGGGAGCGCACGTGTCACGTGACCAGCACTAACCAGATCCTTATACAGTCTGCAAGACTTGGGGGGGTGTTGAAAAATGAAAAATCCGTACAACACGCCTGTGTCTCACCGACTTCACCCTTACTTACCATTATGTGTTGTATACCTCCCACCAAAGAGAAAATACAACTGTTGACTCTCTGGACGTGCTTCATGGGATGCAGGCTGAAGGACATCGATTGGCACCAAAAAGTTGGCTGCCTTTGTAGTTACTGAGCATATTTGGGAGCAAATATTGTTGAAAGAAATTCTTTGGGACACTTGAGCCTCAGAGGAACTCCGATAGGAGAATGAGTGTCAACACAGTGGAGCAGCTAGCTTGCTTTCAGTCTTTGGATTTTTGACAGTCTGTTAACTCCATGGCTTTGACAGGCATCTTCATCACAAACACAGACAGGCTCCAATTGAAATGACAGCTGCTGTAACTAGCAACTGCAAATGCAGACGAGACCTAGGACCCCTTTTAGCTGCCCAACCAAGCGCCTAATCTAAGCCACTGACTGGGTTGTGTTACATACAGCACAGGCAATAGCAGGAACGTTTTACCAGCGGTCGAGGGACAGAACTTGGTCGGTGCGGTGGATTTAAACAAAGACACAGAATGGAATGAGCAGGTAAACCATGTGGAACTGGAGCTGAAATTCCAGTCATGGAATCCCAGCCGATGAAATATTTAAAATCATTAAAGCTGTTCTAGAGGTGAATCAGAGTTTAACAAAGAATTTTAAGACCCCGTGAAGTGGCCACATCAAGTGGAATTAGATTTAGATTATCGCCTAATCTCAGATTTATATGTTTTCCGTTGATATTTGTGTTTGTCGGGATATTTCCTCCGAGGCAGAAGCTCTAATTACCCGCATTTAATGCAAGGAAATCCACATCCCTCATGCCTAATGAGTGTACCACAGTCAGCGGTCCAATAGCCATCTGACAGGCACATTATCAGCTGACACCTCTGCTAATTTTAGCTGATCAATCTCCATTAGCACCCTGAGCCCCCAGGCGGCTCAACATCTCTGCTGTTTGTGTGAACGTCCAAACACCAGGATGTGGGTCTCATGGCGCCGTCAGGCTGTATGACTATATATAATGGAGGAATATGAGAAACCATGAATCATGACGATAATCCAAACGTTTTTCCTTCATATGGAAACAAAACGATGTGATCAATGACGCTCTCAGTGCAGAGTTTGCCCAGCGACACGACCCTCCGGTTTTCCACCCGGCACACACTCTCTTGGTGGAGAGGCTTCCACTGGCTCTCAACATAGTGAAGCAAAACAAGTCAAAGAGAAATGTGTCAAAAGTTTCTCTGGGAGTTAAAGAATAATAATGTTTCCACTGTCTCCATGCGTTATATAATGACAGAACTTGTAGTCCTCGCCCACCCCCTTCTGTCCTGAATCCTTCCACATCTGATGTGTCTGTACCTTTAGGTTTTCCACCCTGTTTTGGTTAAAAGCTCATAAAAAGGCTAATGCTGCAATTATTATTGTTATTATTTAAAGGGCAGCCAAATGTTTTGGTGGTAAAAGCATAAGAGAAGGCTGGAGAAGCACTGAGCTCCATAGACTGAACATTGAAAAAGGGGTGAAGGAGAAAAGCAGCTTCAGTGAAATATTCTGATACTTTATTTGATGATACTTGTATCAAAATATAATGCTGCCAAGACAACATTGAATTCCTTATTTATACTCAAACATGTAGTTCAGCTCTTACTAATATTTTCCACAGAAACTCCCGACCTCTTTAACAGCCGAGCCCTTTGAGCAGCTCTTCACCACAACAACAAGATCTGGTGAGAACCACCTTGAGTTCATTGTTTGTACAACTTCGTTTTCACTTGGGTGGGGTACCGAAACTCGGTGCCAAGTTTCCAGACAATGTTGAATGTTCCCTTTAAGAACAAACATGTCTCATTGTAAAGACTACTATAGGATAGTTCCAGAGCTTAATGCTCTGATCAGTGAAATGTATTTTACAATTGTATTCATGTGTAAGATGTACTAGTATTCAAAGTTTTTCATAGTATTTTTTAAACTAATGAAACATTGTCTTTGGTGCTGTCTTGCGATATATCGTGATACGTATTTGTATCATCAGACTCTTGGAAATGCAAACCTCTGTTAAAAAAAATCTTCCAAACATCCTGTTCTTTGTCACCTGAAATCCTATTCAATTTCCTCTTTACCTATTTGGGATCCAGGTAATGTTTGCCAGGAAGCCATCATTGAGGTCTTCTGGATGTCTGATATGAGGTCCAGAATCTTCTAGTTTCTCCAGGAAAGCAGCTTCCTGTCTTCTTAAAGCTGAAAGTCCTCAGCTCATCTCTGTTCAGTCTACAGTTTTTCTCCCGTTCGTTCTTTTCGGTTTGTTTCTCCAGAGTTCTCTCAGATTATGTCTCATCCATCACAGATCAGCTGACCCGGCGGGTTTGGCGTTTGGTTCCTGAACCTTTCCGGTGGTCACAGGAGGTCTGTGAGCTGTGGCGGAAATCCCTAAAAAATGTGCAGAGCAGCAAAGTAGTAAGAGGCGGCGACACACTCCACGGGGAGCTCGAGTGCCCTCCACACATTCGTGCTCAGCGTCCAGGAAATGAAGGATGTCTTCGCCAACGCCACGTCTCCCTGCAGACTCCTCAGAGTCCAGCATCGGAGCCTCAAACCCTCCACCTTGGTGAGAACAGGAATCCTGTCCAGCAGTGAGGCAAACGTGCACATACAGTTCTCCCTCTCGTGCACGGCTCACAGTTCCTCACGTTTAATCAGCTTACAGGCTTCAGACTTCACGGCCCCTTGGGAAACAGCAGCCATGCTGCAGAAATACTCTGCACATACGTGCACGCTTCTGTTAATATAATAAACCATCCGGAAAGATTTTCCTCATGAAACTGGAACTGGTCAACCACTTCACCTGAACCTTTTTCTACTGTTTGAACTGACCAGCTTTGTGTACTGAGTCACTGCTGCAGGTTATGATCCGTGTTACGGCACACCTGGAGGAGTTCCTCCCTGAAGATGTTTCATCAGTATTTGAAGAAGAAGAGGTTGCAGACTTGTCCCAAAAAAACAAATGTTTTCAGCAACTGCTTTAAACTTCTTTCAGACTCTTGGTTCCAACCATAATCTTGTTCTTTTGTCAGGTGTGAAAGCTCACCTGAACCCTGATGTGAACCAAACAAACTGAAACAAGGGTGCTCGTTAGCATGCAAGTGAATTCTGATGTGGTTTGACAACAGTGTAAATGTAAAAAGACTAAACTGATCATAACTGGTGTTCAGGCTTTAGATTAGCCATAAGATAAGATCATACACCTTAGACTACCAGCTCAGTGGCATTGTGGTAGAGTGGCTCATGGCGAAAGGCGGGCTGGGAGAGCGATGGGATTCTTGGAGATGTAACTGATAAACCAAGATGGATGGTCTGTCTGCTTGCATGTATCGTATCAAAGTCTCACTGGGAAGAATGAAACCAGCATGGAGCAAATCACAGCTCGACTTGGAGGAAATCAGGAAAATTGACCCAAGATCAGTGGTTTTTCCGCCACATGCAGCCTGGACTTTAGCAGGAAGGCAGAAGCCTTGTCTGCCGGCGCCCAAACATTCATCTCTAATCAGACGTTCCTCTAGGCAAGGACACTCTCCCTTGAGTGAACCAAAAGAAATCTGCTGGAAGTGCGATAAGCAGAACCGGTTGTCATGGAAACCTGCCTTCCTGCCCCCTCCACCAACCTTTCCCTAGATTTCAACGCTCTTGGTGACTCTCCTTGACTCACCCTGCTGCCCCCTGGCTGTGCCACAGAGCACTGCGCGAGGACGCACGGCAGCCACAAAGCTGGTATTTTTGTTTCAACTTCAGTTTATGCCGCTCTCCTGCCACACAGACTGAAGATGCCACCGGCATGTTTACCACTCCTGAACACACACGCACATGCACCCCCACCCCCACCCACACACCAGCAGCTCTCTTCAACCCTTCTGCCACCTCTACTTTAATTAGCCAGCATTTTAGAGGCTCATCTGTGGTTTTTATCTGTAGTACCACACACTCACACAGGCCCCACAAACTAATACACCCACCCTCTCAATCCAAAGACAAGCGAGGAACAAACCAACAGGAGAACGTGTGCTGGTAACTGTGTGAGGAGCTGCCGGTTCTTGATCATTGAACGTAGAGAACCAGCTTTTCTTCTTCCTGCCTTTTCCCTCCTGGTCAGACCTCATTGGTGGAAACAGCACCCCTGAGGGATCATCTGCTGCAAGTGCGGGATTTTTCCCTGGCGGTTTGGTCCGCTTCAGGTTGGTGGTCTAATCTTTCACAGTAATAGTCCAGGATTATGTCGGACTGTGTTTCTGACTTTTTCGTTCAGTACTTTCTTCTTCAGCGCATCATTTCCTGTTTTGATAATTGGTCATCAGTCTCTACGAAGTCAGTTGAGAATCCAATGAAAAGGGTTTTTATTGGCGGAGCAGATTAATAAAGATTATTACTATTCCGGTATAACAGGCCAGAGCAGCAGGAACTCACATCTGTCTGCCTTCAGTTCAGCATTAGCTCCCACCAGCAGCGTTTTGGCGGACTGTTCCGTACGGTGGCCCTAAAGGTCAAATCACACCAACAAATCCCTCAATGCAAAAACAGCAAAAGCAAATGTCATTATCTCATCCGTGATGAGAAATAGTGCCAATCTTTCAGTTCATTTTGATTTTTGTACATTATTTTTACTTTCAAAAACCTTTCCCTTTTTTACAGAAACCAGAAAAGGTTTTCTGACACGTTTCCAAAATGTAATGTTGTTTTTTTTATTATTAGTTTTGATTTTTGAATTGTTGTTGAGAATTCTAATATGTTTTTACGTTGAGTGATTCGTTGGTGTGATTTGACCTTCAGGGCCACCATAGTTTCCTGCTCTGGCGTGTTCCTGGAAGATTTCTTCATCTGTGAGGCTCTGAGAGGTCAGATCCTCACACAGCAGAGTGTTAGATAATCCTCCAAAAGCTTTCAGAGCTAAAACCGCTGCCCACGTCACTCCAAGAGGTTCTCTGAGGAAACCAGAACCAGAACCAGAGGACAGATGTTTGGTCCAGCTGGTTCATCGTTGACAGATGGACAAAGTTCAGACGGACGTCAGTGTTTCTGACCTGAGGGGTCGGCGAGCTCCTGAGGCTGCAAGCTGTCTTCTTCATCCTCGTAGTGCTCCTCATTGCCATGGTAACGCCCTCGATGGGAGTGCTCATGGTGCTCGTAGAGGCCGTGTCTAGAGTCCCGGTCAGCCTCGCTGGCGTGAGAGTGATGTCTGCGCCTTTTTCTTCTATGGGAAACGGGAACGCCGATGTAGAAGGGCTGAGCTTCTGGAAGACACACAGAGGCCTGTAACTGAGGGGGCTCCTCTGGTTCTGGACCTTCTAAACCAATGGACTGTGTTCAAACTCAAAGTCCAGGTGACATTTAGTCATCTGAAGCTTATTGTCTTAGTCTTATTGAGGTAATACACATTAGTACTATAAAAAGTTCTGATGTGAAGGTGAGTTTTCTTCAGTCTTTCTGCTGGACTGATGCTGATTACAGAAGATCTAAACCAGCTGAATCCGGTTTGCCTCACCATCATCATCGTCACAGTGCCTGTGACCTCTGCTGCGCCTACGCTGCCAGTCCTGATGGTCCATCCTGAAGAAGGCGAGCAGAAAAAGCTGTAACACAAAACAGAACCAGACGGACGTTTTTCCTTTGGAACTCATTGTTGGAAAAAAGTTCTTAGAAAGTGGGACAAAGTGGAGTTAAAATTATAATTTTAAAAACCTTCATACATTTTTAGGTATTGGAGACCAAAGTGGCCGTTCCACCTCATTCAAGCAGGTTCTCCAGGGGAACCGGCTCTGAAGACCCACAAATTGCTCAAGTCAAAGTCTGAGAGCAGGAGATTAATAAAGTCCCATTTCAGTCAAACACTGACCAATGTCTGGCGGCATTTGATCCACTGAAGTTTGGAGAAACTCTTCAGGTTTTTGAACAATGTTTGTATTACAGTAAAGACAAAAGTAGCAAGAAATGAACCTTAAATGTAAAGTTAAAATGACAAACCCACAGGCATGGTGATGTGATCTTTGATTCCTACAAAACCACAAAAGTTGAAGTGAAATTTAAAAGATGCTCGTAACCTTTAGTGGAATTTAGTTCTTAACAAAGTTTTTTATGTAATCTTTTGTGTTGTATTTGCAAAACTTCAGTAGCAATTCTCATGGTAGTGTACCAAAGTACAGGTATACGTTGTGGATTTCTTTATTAATAGGATGTCAATGTTGTTGCCATGACAACATCATGCAGGGGGACTTTTATTCTACACCTTAATTTGGGTGAAATCTTGACAAGTTTTGATTATTTGTAAAAAGTAGGCAGACATTTTGTTGTCATTAAGTTTGGCTGAAGACCACATGAGAAACAGCTGGGACGACGGCTAAAACAGACTTACAGAGTTTTCAATGAATTCTATTTCAGGGTTCGGCACGTCGAACAAGTGCAAGCTTTTGCAGCTATACTCTGGTTCCTTTGGGATGAGGGAATCCTGTTGGCTGTTCAGCAGCATGAACTGGGCCACGTCCCCTGCAAGCCCACATGGCCGCACATGTGTCCACGGATCGATGGCGAGAAACTCAATGGAAAACCCCCAGCAGCAGGCTGATGCTCAAACCGGGAAAAGCAACGGAAACATTTTGGAATCCCCATCATCACCAGCATCATAAACTTTATGTATGTGACGCAGAAGACAGGACTAAAGTAGGAGGCAGAGCCATCCTTTAGAAAAACAACTAAGCAACATGTCTGCAGACATTTAGGCCTTTTTAGCAATACTGTTAACATCTGTCAACAAATCACATCTGCTAAACCAATAATATCTGCAAAAAACTGACTTTTCCAATCAATACAGGAATAAAAACATAGAATAAAAACTTAATTTGAGCAAATGTTGCTTGATGTTAAGCAGCTGCAGGAACACGAGGCTGACAGCAGGGGGCAGAAGTGCACAAATAAGTAAGGACTGATTGCGTTTCCTGGAGCTGGGTGAACCACAACCTAAGTTCATATGGCATATCCTCTGTTCTTCATAAACGTTTCAAGGCAACAAACACAAGTTTTAGGGAATTTTCTCTTTTAGAAACTATATGAACAAAAAATATTGTTACGCCTAGCCTAGTTAGCTGCCAACAAGGCGAGCACATTTTATCGTTTTGCTAACATTGAAACACTAACTATCCTTTCTGTGCTGAAGCTTCTCTTAAAGTGTAAAATCCAGTCAGTCATGAGCCTCTAGCTTCTTTTTTCAGTAACAATATCTGACTGATTTAAATCTTTGTTAATGGCATTAGTAACGCTAGCTGTTCACTTTTTAATCCATTTGCTAGCTTCTGAAAGGTTGTAGCATCTAATTAACGTCTTAGTTTTCAACCCCCAAAACAGCAGAACAAATATCCTTTATTACCATTGAAAAACAAATCCCTAAAATGAAAATGAAATTATTTAAACTTTAAAGCAGTTCACCAGGTAACCACTAGGTGGCTTCTGACAGGTGAGTTCATTCTTTTTATTTAATCGTATTTAGTCCTGATTTAATGTGAAATATTTCAACTCTAAAACAGTTAAAAACACTCCTGGCTCACGGATGTCCTGAAATTAATGAGGTTAATTATGAAGGAAAGAATGAAGCAGGAGCCCTCTGCTGGTGACAGAATATGATAGAATTGGTGTCACTGGTTCGAGCATCCGTCTGTTCCTGGGAGCTTAATGTCTGCCTTTTTTTAAATGATATAATCAGAGCAAAAATACATAATCAGATCAAACTGACCCCCCCCACACACACACACACACTGGTGACGTAGATTCTTCTCTCCAAAGTGAAACGCAGAGATTTTTCAGGCTGATCAATATCTGTCATTTCTGATTGGAGAGCAGGTCCTGAAGCCTGATCACTGACTGTGAAGGACATGAGTGTCGCCCCACATGCAAACACATGAGCAGACACTCCTGCAAACATCTCAGCCTGCCGTCTGTCCAGCTCCAGTCAGACGCTGGTCGGTGCAGGTGTTTGCTGCATCACTCAAACAGCTTCATGTGGCTGCTCTGCGATCCATACAGGTGAGCAAAAAACACCTGAGCGAAGGTTCCCCACAAACCAGAAAAAGAAGAAAAACACCACAGTACGGCAGGCCACGAGGGACAAAAAAGTCTAAAAACATTTGAAAAGAATGAACATTTGAATGTTTGTTTTATAAAACGTTGCATTTGTGGGCAGAGACGGTTTATTCTTAAACAATAATAGAAGTCAACATGTTCTGTCCAAAGTGAGTCACTGATTAATTTACATTTCAGGAATGGATTTCAGTGGATCTGTTTTCTACTAAAAATATTTTGAAGGTTTTGTTGCACAAATGGCAAAATTAACATTTTTTGATACGGTATGTTATTTAACCTCATTTAGAAGGTCACATGTTCTTCATCGTTTCTCTTTTGTCTTCCTCCAAATCCATCTTTAACGTCCAGATGAGAAACACGTCTGATCAAATGCATTTCAGATTTATTTTTTTATTCATCCAATCCCATTATAAATGTTTGATCAATAAACAACAAGGGACTTTCAGGATTTTCCAAAGAAGAGCACTTTAAGAATCACAATAACATTGAATAAAATGTTATTAAATCTTACCTTACGGCACGCCGAACGCTAAAAAGAAACGACCGCAGGACTTTCTGTGAAACAGAGAAGAAAGGCAGAAAAAAGGAGATTTGTGTTTGAGCTACAGAGCACAAAACTGACTGAACACAAACTCATGAAGGGGGGTGGACTGATGGCTGAGTGTGTTGGGGGTGTCAATCAATCACATTTGCTGCAGTCCTCAATGATTAGGAAGCATTGATGCTGGTTGGGATTGATTTCTCTGCTATTTGAAGGATTTATGCAGCTGATGGTCCAAAAAACTCATTTATTTATTATTTATTTGAAAAAATGCTGCTCCAGAATCGATGACAAGTTCAAATCAGAAAACGTTGTTTATCCCAGAGGGAAAGTACAGTTTTAGCAGAGCTTCAATCAACCAAGTACCCCAGATAAAAAAAGACACCGCGCTGTTACTAATGTCTGATCAGTGTGTAAAAAAACAATGCAATATCAACGCTGTCAGGTAGTTTTATGAAGTAACTAGGCTTTTATAAAAGAGTTACACAGTGTTATTTTATACGAAGGAAAGACCTTTTGTGGCGCTTAGCTTAGTTAAAGTCTAACACTTCCTTCACACTGACCTCGGCAACAATGGAAAGTCTTTGTAAACACGTGTTTCGGTTTCCACGGTCTAAACTCTCATGTTCATGCGTCGCTGCACAAGTTTTTAATATGGCGTCACATCTCTGCCATTAATTGAAGGGCGCGTATTTGATAACTGAGTGAGTGTATCTTACAACTGTACCGTGCAGTCCTAACTGAGCGCGTGCAGAGCTCTTAGCGCGCTCTGAGCGCGCTCAGTTTTTTTTTCGCTCACTCCGTTTTTGGTTTTTTTTGCTTGTTCAGTTTCAGGGGGTGTTTTTGTCACTCAGGGGGCGTTAACCTTTCTGGTTGATCTGATTGGCCAAAATTTCTGGTCAAATCTGGCGGGGCTTTCATTTTTTATCTGCTTTAAAATAAAAAAAAACGGCGGATGAAACGTGGATTAAAACGTTAAGGAACGACCAAGAACAAGATAAAAAAGTGCAGCGGGTTTTTTTGTGCTTTGAGTTTGACTCGTGTTAATCACTTTATTAGGTAAATATACTTGTAGACTTTAGTTACCGTCGGTTGGGCGACATTACAGACTTAACGAGAACACCTTGCTTTACATTAAAAAAAAAAAAAATGAGGAAGGAGAGCACTATGAAAAAACGGGGCCAGCTGCTAAGCATGATTTTAATGAACGTCAAAAAGACATCTGACACGCCTGGATAAGATATGACCCAATTTAACCATCATTTATTATTCTTTGTAAATAAAATAATTAACATTCATAAATGTCTCATATAGTCATGTTTATTAATAACAGCTATAAAAAATACTGTGAAATAATACTGAAATGATTATTATTAACTGCCGCTTAAGGCCATTCCTCCTCTTTGAGCACCTCGGGGGTCGGGAGATAGCTTGTCAGGCTTTTTTTTGACGTTTGTTAAGATCATGGTTAACCCATTGTTTTTTCATTGTGGCCTCCTTCCTCAGCGGTGTTCTGGTGGCCAGACCGGCGTTCCGGCAGCTAGACCAGCGTTCCAGCGGCTAGACCGGCGTTCCGGCAGCTAGACCGGCGTTCCGGCAGCTAGACCGGCGTTCCGGCGGCTAGACCGGCGTTCCGGCGGCTAGAC
>BSAI01000108.1:426640-444325 GCA_036245035.1 Adrianichthys oophorus | reverse complement strand
GCTAGACCGGCGTTCCGGCGGCTAGACCGGCGTTCCGGCGGCTAGACCGGCGTTCCGGCGGCTAGACCGGCGTTCCGGCGGCTAGACCGGCGTTCCGGCAGCTAGACCGGCGTTCTTTCTATTAAAGCAGATAAAAAAAAATGAAAGCCCCGCACCGTTGCCTCACGGATTTGACCAGAAATTTTGGCCAATCAGATCAACCAGAAAGGTTAGAGCTGCACCCGCTCAGTTAGGACTGCGCGGTGCAGTTGTAAGATACGTTCACCCAGTTATCAAATACGCACACTTCAATTAATGGCAGAGATGTGACGCCATATTTTAAGTCGGTTTTTGGGTTCTACGTACAAAACGTACAATCATTGAACGCATGTCAAAAGTTAAACCAGTTAAACTTTAACCAATCAGGAACTTGGAGTTGGCAGTGATGTTTGGACGGCGTCTCTTTAAATTCACTGTAGTGCCAACTGTTTGAAAAATGACCATGAAGGAGAAATGAATGATTATGGTCTGTGTCGGGCTGAAATTATACAACACCAAGTCTTTCATTAATCGGAATAGAGCTGTGAAAGAAAAAGCCTGGACGTTGATGTTTGGACTGTAAATACTCAATCATATTAATATTTCTAGTTTCTTCTGGGGTTTAAATTTAATTTGACAACTTCTTTGGTTAGAAGCAATTAACAGAACAACAATAAAAACCTGTGGGTTCTCCAGTTTCTAAAACTGTATTCTTGTTTTGTTTATTTTTATTCGTGTAATTTAGCTGGCTCAGTTTTCTTTGCACTCGTTCACTGTGTTCAGGGGGTGCTTTGTCACTGGGGGGGGCGGTAACCTTTCTGGTTGATCTGATTGGCCGAAATTTCAGGTCAAACCCGGTGAGGCAGCGGGGCGGGACTTTCAATTTTTATCTGCTTTAATAGAAAACAGCAGAAAGTCCAATCCAGCGGTTGTGAAAGTCCAGACTCTAATTTACTGATCAGTCCTAAAATCATTTCTTGTCTGAGAATGTCCTGTTGACTTTCGGTGAGAGCTCTACCGCTCAGATAGGACTGCATGGTGCAGTTGTGAGATACGCTCGCTCAGTTATCATATAGCAGAGATGTAACACCATATTAATGACCCATGTGAACATTGTGTTTTTAACATGTTCTTGTGGCATTTTTCCTGATGATGAAAGACATATATCAAGCATTAAAATGTGATCTGAATTTCAGTTTCACTTTGCATTTGCTTTCTAGTGTGTATTTTATTTTGAAAAGGGTTTGTGTGATTTCCTGTCTGTTTGTGGTCCAGGTCTGAGTGTGTCTTAATACTTGTGGTGATCACTCTCAGCTGGTGTGTGGTTGAGAGTGCAGCCATAAGAAAAGGAAATGTTTGCGAGTGGGATTAATTTGGTTTTGGAGGGATTTATTGTGGCACGTTTTGACACAATAGTGCAGGTACCACCTGGACACCTGGTTGTGCAGTTACCAACCCGTCCACAGGTTATGGGCCCAGAAGAAGCCTGAGACTTTCGAAGTGTTTTCTACTTTTGAGGAAGTTGGCACCTCAAGCAGATGAACAGCTGATACAAGCCGCTGGTTCTGGCTTCTGTTTGATGGAGATGAGCTAAACTATGAACTACGGGACACCAAATTCTTTGGTTATCTTCGATTACAAGGATTAAAAGACACCTTTCTAAGTGTGCCTGACCCTGATGATTATGAGGATCCAGCTAAAAAGTCAGATTAAAATAGTATTTCTGAGTGTTTCTTTATCCAAATCGTGAATCAGGAGTAAATGAAAAATGCTGTTTGAAAAAGATCCTTTTTGTGACATAACAAACGCTGGGCGGGGCCACAAGCTCCCTGCTCTGCCCCATTCTGATGCATCCTCTTGCAGACAACAGATCCATGTATGTTTTTGTTTTCCTCATCTGAATCTGGAATCTGGAATCTGGATCAGAACCGTACGGCTGGATAGCTCCAATACTGCTCATTATTTCTGTTGCACGGCTAATGTTATTTTGGAGGTGTGAGGGGCTGTAAGCTAGTGGGAGAGAGTGGAAACAAAGAGGTCTTAGCAACGAGAAAGAAAAATGGGGTTGCTCTACGACAATAGTCCCGCCCACAACTTAGAGGTAAATTTCTGATGACTTCCTGCCGCTCAGCAGAAACTATGTCTCAGAAAATGACACCGATTTTGTCTTAAAAAAAAGCATAATTATATTGAAAAAGCCACTTGGAACTTTTAGGAAATTGATCAAAAGATGATTAGAGTGGGACTTTAACCACTCCGTCCTTCATAGAGCCTGAACTTTCCTCTCTGTGACTCTTTAGCTGTATCTCAGTTTATTTCACTTCTACACTGAACTCTAGGTCTCTGTGTCTTCAATTTAAACAGATCTTTTTTTGTGAATAAAGTTCAACATTTTCCTCTAACACAGATACTAAACATGATCAGGCTCAATCATGCATCTTTTGGTTAATGATTCTGATAAAAACGGCAGCAGCAGCGCTGAAATATAATCTGTAAAGAGCCGAGATGATAAACGGAGTCATAAATCCAAATGTAAAATCATAATTAAAGTGGTGTTTTCTATTTGATCTGCAGAGCTTAATGTCTGCTGTAATCTGTGGATCGGAGGCTCTCGGCAGGATGATGGGATGTGACCGTGTCAGTCACATCCCATTTGTCCTCGAGCTTCTTGGTTTCTGAGGTTCAGCGACGCCTTGGGGCAAAGCAGAGAATTTTCTTCGCTTTAGTCTGGAAGTGAGCTGACATTTTCAATGATGCTACAAGGAAATCCATGATTTATTGTTGTTTTAATATCTAGATTTGAATGAACAGAACCAGTGTTTGTCTGCAGTCGTGCAGCTGCTCTGCAGACATAAACCTGACCTTGGACTTTGGCGACAGAAACTGGCTCCTGGCTAAGGAAGTCTTTGAGTCTGTGAGGAAGTTGGTTCAGATACTCGCAGACTGCTGGACGTGCTCGTGTGCACAACAGCCTCTCTGTTTAGACAGGGACGGAGAATCTAACAGAGGTCGCAGCTTTGATGCTTCCAAAAACAGCCACATTTAAAATCCCAAAGGCGCTTGTTTTTGTGGAAATGAGGGTCTTTGTCATCCAGATGGACCTGAGAGATGAGGGTGACGATGATGAAGGAATTGTATCAGTTTAAAGGGGTTTCATAGAACAGTTCCATGTCTTTTAGAATGTCTTAGATTCATGGTTTGTAGAAAAAAGATTTCATTTTAAGAAGAGGTGTCTGCAGGAGGAGCGAAACAAAAACTGTTAAGTATTGAAATTGTTTTTTCAAATGGGTGTTCAGTTTTCATAATATGATTAGCCAAGCAGGCCACTGGGGGCAGTGTAGCAACAATCACCATTGTGTCTGCTTTCCTGCTTGGAAGGATGAACACGAGTGCTTGGATTTTTCAAGATGCTCAAGAAGTATGGTTTAGTCTGTGAAGGACAGCAGATTTCTTTCTCGATCCCAAAGGATCTTTAAAGCAAACAGCAGTGGATGCAGTTCATTTTTCTAACTCAGCATAAAGATGGATTTACCAGAAAAATACTTCATAAAAAGGGAGTCTTTCAACCCTTTACCATCTAAGATGTCACCTGCAGCGCCTAAAAAACACACATTCTTTGAACTACCGTAACTCTTCAACCATTTACAAAACTAATGTTATTCCAAAGGATTCTGTCGCAGAAAAAAGCCACTTTGCAACAAATAACTTCTGTAAAGTTTTGCATATCAGTGCAAACTCACTTTCCTTCACTTCAGGATCCACTGGAATTACGTTAACAGCGTAAACGGTTGAGGAATTACAGTAGTCTAAAGAATGTAAACACAGGAGCATTTCACATGTGTTTAAAGGGTTAATTGTTCAGGAGTCTGCTGAAAATATTAGTACACGTAGGCACAGTGTAGGTGGGGATGGTAAAAATGCAATGGGGGGGAGGGTGAATGGGTTTAATTATAATACATGGTGAAAAACAGGAGCTTTGAACAGGAGTCAAACCTCCATTTTTCTCGTTTACATTGAAACATAAACATCAGCTGTTCTATTTCTTTGTTACTCAAATGTTTTGAAATGACCTTCACAAGTAAATAATTTTCCTGAGTAACTTTCACAACCAGTTTTAGTTTACTGATATAATAAATATTTCTTTGCAGCCCTGTTAGTCTGTGCTTAATGATAAAATAAGCTCTTTAAATCAACACAGTCATTCACATGAAGACTTTGAAACCAATGACCTTATGAGAGAACTGAGCGACTGGGTATGACATCATCTATAAAAAATGGTTTACTTCCCATTCCAACCAAATGACCTCAATCCAGTTGCCTTTTTCTTTCTATATGGATGCCGCCATGTTGGAGTCAAGCCTTCATCAGTCACCAGGGATTAGTCCAAGTCTGTCTGAGTCATTGTTTCTATGGCAACCACTCTCCAATCAGGAGTGAGCTTGTTGGAAGTTCACACCTCTGCCACTTAAAAGCAGGCTACACTACACAGGCTCAATCCATCTACTTTTATTGAAGCATCTGATTGGTCAGTGTATAACTTCAATAACTTGAATTGCAGAAAAATGTATCCTGAAAAAAGAAGACCATCAAGAACAGGTTTTAAAAAAGAAGGTACTAGAGAAATAGTGGTTATTCTGATCAAGAGAATGAGTAATAGCTGTTTATTTCTCTGTAGAGTTGTCATTGGAGCAGATTTCAACATACATGTTGGTGCAGGAAACAGAGGTGATGATGAGGTTATGGGCAGGTTTGTATCCAGGAGTGGAGAGGGACAGATGGTGGTTGATTTTGCAAAAAAGATGGAAACGTCTATAGTGAATACATTCTTTGAGAAGAGGCAGGAACATAGGGCGACCTATAAGAGTGGAGGTGGAAGCACACAGACTACAGCTTGTGTAGACGGTGTATCTGAAGGACATCAGTGACTGCAAAGCAATGGTTGGTGAGTGTTTCCAGACAGCATAGAATGGTGGTGTGTACGATGACTCTGGTGATGAAGAAGATGAAAAAAGAAAGATCAGAGAAGAGGACAAACTGGTGGAAGCTGAAAAAGGAAGAATATTGCAGGACATTTAAGAAACAGTTAAAACAGGCTCTGGGTGGTCAGGAGGTCCTAGATGATTGGATAACTACAGCTCATGTGATCAGGGAAACAGGTAGGAGAATACTTGGTGTGTCGTCAGAAAAGAAAGTTGATAAGGAGATTTGGGATGTGAAGGACATGCAGCAGGTTAGATTGATTAAGGATAGGGATGGTAATGTGTTGACAGGTGTCAGTCATAGTGTAATGGAAAGATGGAAAAAATACTTTGAAGAGTTGATGAATAAAGAAAAGGAGAGAAGAAAGAATAGAAGAGATGACTGTTTTGGAGCAGGAAGTAACAAAGATTAGTAAGGGTGAAGTGAGAGGACATTGAAGAGGATGAAGAGTAGAAAGGCTCTTGGTCCTGATGATATACCTGTGCAGGTATGGAAGTGTCTTGGAGAGACGACAGTGGAGTTTCTGACTGGGTTGTTCAACAGAGTCTTATGGTGAGAAGATGACTGAGGAAGGGAGGAGAAGTGTGATGGTTCCATTTGAAGAATAAGGGAGATGTGCAGAGTTGTAGCAACTACAGAGGAATAAAGCTGATGAGCCGTACAATGGAGATATGGAAAGAGTAGTTGAAGCTAGACTAAGAGCAGAAGTGAACATTTGTGAGCAGCAGTTTGGTTTCATACCAAGAAAGTTCTCTACAGATGTAATGTTTGCTTTAAGGATGTTGGTAGAGAAATACAGAGACGGTCAGTGAGATACACTGTGTCTTTATAGATCTGGAGAAAGTTTATGACAGAGAGGAACTGTGGGATTTTATGAGGAAGTCTGGAGTGACAGAAGTATGTTAGAGCAGGACATGGACGAGGGCTGGAAGACAGCGGTGAGGCGGGATTACATCAGAGATCTGAGAGCTCTGAACCACTTCCTGTTTGCAATGATGATGGACAGACTGACAGATGAGGTTAGACAGGAATCACCATGGACTATGATGTTTGCAGACGATACTGTGATTTATAGTGAGAGCAGAGAACAGGTGGAGGAGAAGCTAGAGAGGTGGAGGTTTGATCTGGAAAGAGGAGGAATGAAGGTTAACTGCAGCAAAACGGAGTTCATGTGTGAATGAGAGGAACCCAAGAGGAAGAGTGAAGTTACAGGGAGAGGAGAGAAAGAAGGAGGATTTGAAGTATCTCGGGTCAACAGTCCAGATAATGGAGAGTGTAGAAAAGAAGTGAAGAAGTGAGAGCAGGCAGGTTGGAATGGGTGGAGAAAAGTGTCAGGTGTGATGTGTGATAGAAGAGTTTCAGCTCAAATGAAAGGAAAGGTGAACTAAACTGTGGTGAGAGCAGCCATGTTGTTCAGTCTACAGACAGAGGTATTGAGGAAAAGACAGGAAGCAGAACTGGAGGAAGCAGAGATGAAGATGCTGAGGTTCTCTCTGGGAATGACCAGGATGGATAGGATCAGGAATGAGTCCATCAGAGGGACAGCACATGGTAGAGGTTCTGGAGATAAAGTCATAGAGTCCAGACTGAGATGGTTCGGTCATGTCCAGAGGAGAGACAGACGGTGAAGATATTGGTAGAAGGATGCTGAGTGTAGACCTGCAGGAAAGAGGTCTAGAGGAAGACCAAAGAGGTGGTTTATGGATGCAGTGAAGACATGAAGGAAGCTGGTGTTAGAGTAGAGGATCCTTCATGGGAATAGACTGTTTCAAGAAAAAACTCTGATCAAAAACAGCTCAGTGAGGAATCTTATGTTGTGATTCCAAGCATTTTAATTCAGTTGAAGTATCTTCCTTTTCAGGATCTGAAAATAAAAACAGAACATTAAAGATGATTCTCTGTTCAGCTTCAACTTTCTGTTCAGCACATTAAAGCTCATCAAACTGCAGAAGCGTTCCTCTACGGATCAGGTAAACGTGTAAAATCTCTAGTTTAATTTTCACACTAAATTTACTGAAGAAAGTAAAAACCTGCAGAACATCCGTTATATTTTGAAATGTTAGAAAATAATGATGTATTTTTTATCACCTTGAGTTTTGGATCTGGTGTTTGTTACATCTGTGTTTCTGGACCATTTTCATCTGCAAACATTTTCATCGATTTCATTCTGATAAATAATTGACTGGTTATTGATTTTGAACAGCAGCTTCTGTTTTTCATTTCTGTAATTCAGACCAGGTTCTTGAGGAGTGAAACAGTCTTCATCCTTTCTCATCCTCGCCTCCGGGGGCCATCCTGGCTCTGAATGCAGGTCACATCGTCCCCGTCGCGTCGACCTGTAAACACGTTCACACGCTTTGATTTGAATTTTCAGGGACGGCAGGTGTTGGGCTGATAAACAGAAACAAAGACGGCCCGCCTCCCTCCTCCAGCTCTGCCTCTCTGTGTTTATGTCACTTTACTTCTTCATCACCGGCTCAAAGCGGAGCGCCGCCGCTGCCGCTGCGTGTGGGATGTTGCAGCTGTGAGGTGACAGATGAGGCCGCAATTCCAGACAGATTTAAAGACAAGCAGGAGCCTCTACTTTTCCCTTTCTTCATCAGCTGATGTGATGTTTCTCAGAAGAGCAAGAACTGGTTCCACCGCCAACTGTGACATCAGGGACATCTGATTCTGGTCTGTTCATGTGAATGAAAAGTTTCTTTTTAACTTCACAGTTTCACCTGATTTTCTGCCAAATTTATCCGAGAAGATTTCCTTTTCTCTAATACTGTTTAACACTGTTTAACAAATTATTCAATCAGACAACAAAGACGTGAGGCAGAAACCATGAGGAGACCTCCAGAACACCAGGGAGCGCCAGAACTACCCCCAAGCACAGCTGAACTCTGGAAAACGCTCCAAAGTAAATATGGCTCCTTTGACTGTATCTGAGAACTGGATCGAGTGGCCCCTCCCCCTCACATTCCAAACAGAAAGTATCTGCTGGTTCCAAGACGCCAAAATCCCACAGACTTCTATAAAAATGTGAAATGTTCATGAATTTTTTTTCCATATTTCAAGTTATTCAAGTAGTTCAAGTAGGGTGGCCGTGGTGCAGTGGAAAGGGCAGTCGGCCTCTGATCGAAGAATTGCAGGTTCGATTCCTGCCTTGCCCGCCCATGTGTCAAAGTGTCCTTGGGCAAGACACTGAACCCCACATTTCCTCTGATGGAAGGTTGGCGCCAGTATACGACAGTGGAGCCGCCATCAGTGTATGAATGGGACCGGGACCGTGACTGTAAAGCGCTTTGGGCCTTCAATGAAGGTAGAAAGGTGCCAGATAAGTAAACGCCATTTACCTTTTATTCAAGTTATAAACGGACCAATCAGATGCCTCAATCAAAGTAGGTGGAGCCTGCTGGCAAAACATTCAAAATGTTTGTCAGATTTGGTGCAGCAACAGCAAGCTCACTCCTGATCGGTAAGTGGTTGTCATAGAAACAGTAACTCAGACGACTTGGACCAATCACTGCTTACTAATGACATCCGTCTCCACAAAACGGTGTCTGGATCCGGACCGGGTCAGATAATCCACAATACTTCTTCCAAAAAGCTCCCTGACCGGGAGGACAGAATCAGAACCAGGTCCAAACAAACTGATCAGAACCGACTGCTGGTGAGGAGTTAACGCTGTGAGCTGGAGGTGATGAGCAAAGTGGGGAAAGGGCGATCTCTGGTGGTGAGAACTTGATAGCCGCGTGCAGAAACCAAAAAAGACCAATCAGGAGGAATACCACAAGGATCTGGACTGAGAGGAGCCGGATTCTCCCCCAATGCGCTTTTACAGAAACCTTCTGGAGTCCATAAAGTCTAGTTCTCATGTCTGTTAGAACCACAAGTCACTGATCTCTGACATTTGGTTCAGAACTTCAGCCAAGAAGGTTTGGAGATGGTTAGAGGACCTGTGAAGACAATCTCTGTCAAGAGACACAAGAGAGAATCTTCATGAACAAACCCTCAACCTCTGGGACGGTTTGAAAGCTCCCGAGTCATCAGTAGTTCCATGGGTTTACACTGTGTTCACATGTGGGTCTCACCTGGTTTCAAAGCTAACCAGTTTAAGGGTCCCCTAATCCCTCCTCTGGTTACAGAAACCAGCTTTCTATGTCTGTTAGAAAGCCAGACTACTGAAACAGCGGATTGTTTCCTGAATCTGAAGCGCGCGCATGTTAATTCCACAGATGGATGATGGTTCATGATCATCTGCGGTCTGGACCCGATACATTCCGGTAATCCCGCTCAGATTATCGGGGTTCAGATAAACGGGGTTCCTCTGGGGTTTTTTTTTTTTTTGACCAAACGTAAATCACCATCCTTTCTGTTACGCGTGCGCGTGGGACCTATATTTGCGTGCATGTGAATGCGTGCCAGTGTGTGTCATTTCTTGGTGTCTCGTGCGCTCTCCTCCATTGGCGCGCGCCTCCTCCGTGCGTAAAATGACGAAGCCTCTCCTCCTCGCGCGCCACCCTCTCCGCCTCGCGCACCGGTGCTCGTTCCTGTGGGTTTTGCAGAAGCCCCGCGCCACAGCATGGATCCGCTCGGGAACGGTTCGGACGGAACCGGCGCGTGCGTGAACTGCAGCTCCAACCAGTTCGTGCAGCCCGCGTGGCAGGTGGCCCTGTGGGCAGCCGCGTACTGCGGCCTCGTGCTCGTGTCCGTGGTCGGGAACCTCGCGGTCATTTGGATCATTCTAGCGCACGAGCGCATGAGGACGGTCACTAACTATTTCCTGGTGAGTTTATACATAAAGATCCGAGTTAGTTTAATAATCTGATTAAAGTTATTCGGATTTACGTCAAACTTGGTCTTTTCTTCTCATGATTCGTTCAAACATCATTCATTTATCTTTTTATGAAGCTCTGAGGCGGAATTCGTCAGTCATCTGATTCAAAATGTGTCTATTCTGAGATTGTTCCTGAATGGATGAAAAGTTAAGCATCAGAGGAGAACACAAATTATAAAGACAGGTTTGGAGTTTATCCATGACTGTTAAATCCCAGTTTTCCTGACGTCTCTTCCTCAGGTTTCTTGTATTTTACACTATAGCTGTTTGTACCCCACCCCACCCCCCAATTCCACAGCCTTCTGCATGTCTGAATGGAGTCTGCTGGGCGATGTTTTCATCCAAATGATTTTAAAAGTGTTTGTTTTTTTATGTTTTTCTGACCACTCAGACCTTTGAACTCTGACCTTTACTGAGTGCGCTGAGTGCTGCAGATCTGTCCTCTTTCCCACCGCTGGTTTTTGACCCTGAAGGAGACTCTGGTTCTCTGGAATCTCAAAGCACCTGAAAGGTCTTTGTGAGCGTGTCGGACACCTCTCTGTCGGCGCGCATCAAATTTGCTGCTCAACGTTTGTCCAAAAATGTGTTCAGAAACTTGACACTCCAGATGCGTGTGGGAGGAGCTGGGTCTGCGTGACGGCGCTTTCAGCTGAACTTCAGTCTTTCTATGACTCCGTTTGAAGACGTGCTGCCCCACATTAGTCCGAGGAGGAAACAATAAAGTTGTCTCAAAGGAAAAATATCCCAAAAGTTCAGGAAGAGAATATTCAGATTCTCCTCCATGTTAGTTTTCCGATGTAACCTGCTGATTACATCATTAACACGTCACGGACCAAAGCTGAGCCCCTGATTGGTTGACACAATGTGTCTTCTTTGCTAAAGTTCAAATTTCTAAATTTTCGACCCACCGCACCACAACGCTCCACAAGACCTCTGATCACGTCTGTACGTTGACCCAACATTAAAACTGAACAGCCCTGACATGTGAATCCTGTTCGGCGTGAACGCAGCATAAAGCTACGTACACAACGGGCATCTGTGTTCACTGCTTTCTCAAACACGGGTTCTTGAACGTGCTTTTAGCATGCGGTGTTCACACTGGACTGTTGTTACCAGATACTAGCAAATCAGTGATGGGTCAATTTTGGTAGGGAGTCGAAAGAGTTCATTCTCAAATGATGGGAGCTGATTCTTTATCATTATTTGTTTCTCACTGCGTGCTCTCTACCGGCTCATCCAGTTTCAGTGTTAAGTCAATGGTGCAGACGCGGTCTGAGGTCCTGTGGCACTATTTGAGCATCGGTCGCAACGTGTCAGTCTGGCACGTCTGCCACGTTCAGGGGTTTACCTGAACTTGGTGGTCCTGGGATGCATCAACCAATAAGGGACTCGATCAGCGAGTGGAATACATGGAGGGTCAAACCAAGCGTTCTTATCCTGAACTTCCATCCATTTTTGTAAACTGCTGTATCAATGTTGGGGTTGCAGGCTTGCCATAGCCCATCCCAGCTAACGTTGGGTGAAGGTGGGGCACACTTTGGACAGTTCGCCAGTCTTTTGCGGGGCCCATGGGGCTGGAGCGAGCGCCACATCTATGCCGGCCAACAGGAAGCTGACTGGCAGTCAGACAGAGAGCCTCTGGGCATGTAGGAGGAAGCTGCTCAGGTCCCCTGAACTTTATGAAGACAATAAAAATGAGGATCTTTTTCAATTGTCAAGTTTTATTCTTGTTTGTATTTTCCCCTCTTGGGTTAATGTGGCCCCTCCATAAACCACCACCTTACCGTGGTGGAGGGGTAACATTGAGTCTGAATGGACCATGTTCTCCACCTCCATTGTCTCTACTGCTGTTCGGAGCTGTGGTTGCAAGGTCTCTAGTGCCTGTTATGGCAGGAACCCCCAAACCCGGAGGTGGACACCGGAAGTAAGGGATGCCGTCAAGCTGAAGTAGGAGTCCTATCAGGTCTGGTTGACTTGTGGGACTCCAGAGGCAGCTGACAGGTATTGGCAGTCTAAGCTGTTGTGGAGGCAAACACTCTGTCCTGAGAGGAGTTTGGGGAGGTCATGGAGAAGGATTATCAGTGGCCTCAAAGAGGTTCTGGCAAACCGTCTGGCGTCTCAGGAGGGGGTACCGTTTTCAGTGCAGGGGGGAGCTGCTGACTTCAACAGGGGACATTGTCGGATGGTGCAAGGAATACTTCGAGAATCTCCTCAATCCTGCTGACACGCCTTCTCTTGAGGAAACAGAGGCTGTGGACTTTGTGGTGGGACTGTCCATCATCCAAGCTGAAGTCATCGAGGTAGTCAATGATCTCCTTAATGGCAAGGCACCGGGAGTGGATGAGGTCCACCCTGATGAGGTCCACCTTGACCGTGGAACTGTGGACCAGCTCTACACCCTCTCTAGAGTGCTGGAGGGTTCATGGGAGTTCGCTCATCCTGTCCATATATGTTTTGTGGATTTGGAGAAGGCGTTCAACCGTGTCTCCTGTGGTGTCCTGTGGAGGGTACTCTGGGAGTATGGGTTCCGTGAAGCCTTACTCAGGGCTGTCCGGCCTCTATGTTACCAGAGCAGGAGCTTGGTCCACATAGACGGCAGTAAGTCAGACCTGTTCCCGGTCCATGTTGGACTCCAGCAGGGCTACCCTCTATCACCGGTTCTGTTCATAGTCTTTATGGACAGAATTTCTAGGCGCAGCCAGGGTCCAGAGGGGGTCTGGTTTGGGAACCACAGGATTTCCTCTCTGCTCTTTGCAGATGATGTTGTCCTGTTGGCTTCATCGAGCCAGGACCTCCAGCATGCACTGGAACGGTTTCAGCCAAGTGTGAAGCGGCTGGAATGAGGGTCAGCACCACTAAGTCTGAGGTCATGGTTCTCGACCGAAGAAAAGAGGCTTTGCCCTCTCTGGGTGGGTGGAGTGCTCCTTCCCCAGGTGGAGGAGTTTAAGTATCTTGGGGTCTTGTTCACGAGTGAGGGAAGATTGGAGCATGAGATCGACAGATGGATAGGTGCGGCGTCCACTGTTATGCGGTCGCTGTACCGGTTCATTGTGGTGAAGAGAGAGCTGAGCCAGAAAGCAAAGCTCTCAATTTACCGGTTGATCTTTGTTCCAATACTCACCTATGGTCATGAGCGCTGGGTCTTTACTGAAAGAACGAGGTCCCGGATCCAAGCAGCTGAAATGAGTTTCCTCCGTAGGGTGGCTGGGCGCTCACTTAGAGATAGGGTGAGAGGCTCGGTCACCCGGAGAGAGGTGGCAGTAGAGCCACTGCTCCTCCACATCGAGAGGAGCCAGTTGAGGTGGGTCGGGCATCTGGTTGGGATGCCCCCTGGACGCCTCCCTAGGGAGGTGTTTCAGGAACACCTCGGGGTCTCCCCAGAGGAGCTGGAGGAAGTGGCCGGGGAGAGTGAAGTCTGGGCATTTTTGCTTAGACTGCTGCCCCGCATCCTGGTCTCGGAGGAGCAGAAGAAAATGGATGGATGGGTTAATGCGGGACAGCAAGTCTTCAAAGTAGTTCAATCTTTAAACAAAAAGTTTTTTATTTATGTATAAGGTCTTTATTTCAGTTATTTTCATTGAGCCAAAAATTATTACAACTTTTAAACTCGAGCAGAAAGATGAAAAACATATGTTATTTGCCCATCATTTAATTCTTTAAAACAATAATGAAAAGCTTAAGAATAAAAAGTAACCTTAACAACAGAAATAGCACGCCAACATTTGATTCAACAAATATGTTTAACAAAACAATGGTTTGGAATAGAATAAATGCAAAAGAATTAGGCAATTCTGAGGCTTCTCATGATACACTACACATTAAAACATGTTTTAACATACAAACTATTATTTTTCCATAGTTACAGTAAAATAATGGCCCACACAAATTTTTTTGTAAAGAGTTGAGATACAAAAGAGCCGATTCGTTCCTTAGAGTTGAATCGAAAGAATTGGTTCCTGAGAAAGAATCGAAATGCCCATCACTTTTGCGCGTGTACTCCCAGTTAGACAAAGTTTGGTACAAAATGTCCAAGCACTGTAAATCTGGTGAATCTTGTTCCAGACTTTTCCTTTCACAGCTCTTTCGGATATGAAAGACTTGGTATCAAATAGTCCTGGCTTGGTACAAATCACAATTAATACTTTTTCCTCCATGATCCATTTTGAAAAGCTTCTATTTTTGTGAATTAAAAGGGACATAATCTATTCATCACTACCAAATCCAAGTCCCCGACTGGTCAAAGTTCAACTGGTTAACTTTCAGTTGTCACACGGTTTGTAAGCAGAATCCACAAACGATTCTGATCAAGTCTGACAGTGAGAGGAGAAACCCACTTTCCTTAAACACGCCATGAAGTTCAGTCATTGTTTAACGGGGGGCAAAAACTTTTTCACATGAAGTTAAATCTTTTTCTCTCATGTTGTCTTTTGTCTGTAAAAACGAGTGACGTGTGAACGCATCGTCTGCAGGTGAACCTGGCCTTTGCCGAAGCCGCCATGTCGGCCTTCAACACGGTGATCAACTTTACCTATGCGCTCCATAACGAGTGGTACTTTGGCGCAGTTTACTGCCACTTCCACAACTTCTTCCCCATTGCCGCCATTTTTGCCAGCATTTACTCCATGACGGCTATCGCCCTCGACAGGTTGGTGGGGGGTGGGGCTCTGTTCATCACCACAGTGGGTCACAGGAGGGAAACTGAAAGTCTTGTTAGATCTGTCTTATGGCAACGCTTAGACGTTGCTGAGTCAGCAGAAAGCAGTTTTATGTGAGGAATGAAGGAAACAGCGTCCATTCTTTATGAACTAAATGTTCCTGAATTTATGTTTTATCTTATGAATATTCAGCGTGTTAAAAAAAACAGTTTCGGACGTTCCTGTTTGTCATCAGACTTTTTCCAGCTGCTCCTCCTTCTTCTCGTCTTCATCCTTATGGAGAAAAATGGAGGTAATGAAGCCGAAAACCAGATTCAAACTGAAGGATGAGAATGAAGATCAATCAAAGGAAAGGTGTTTGCAAAATAAACCAAGAGCTTAACTGGGTGAACAAAACTAAACAGGACTTTCAGAAAAAAACACATTTCTGCAAAGAATTTGGAACACCTGAACAAAGACCGCCAACAGTGAAAAGACTGGGGGACACCTTTGCTGCAGCTTCAACAAAAAGATCAGCAAAACGTCTTTCCTGGATTTTTAAAATGATGCTGCAAAGAAAATAGATGAAAAAAGAGAAGATCCTGGAAGAAACCCAAAGGACCAGGAACCGGCTGAGGTGACCGTCCAGTGTTTATGCAAAGTCATGGCTACAAAACTGATTTCTTAAAACCCTTTTTAACGTTTCGAGTTCATAACTGAAACGAATGAACGCCTGTAGATGGAATCCTGACGATCACTTCGACTGTAGGTGGCGCTACTCAGAAACCTAGATTCCAGTAAAGCCTTTTAACCTCTTGTGACCTGAAGAACCTCGTATGAACAAACCTGAACATATGCTGTTGCCACGGAAACCTTTTTAGAAAACTGGAGTAAAATGTTTCTTTGTTGTTCTGAGGTGAGAAATGAAGCAGTTTACTCTCCTCAGATACATGGCCATCATGCACCCCCTGAAGCAGAGGCTGTCCTCCACCAAGACCAGGGTGCTGATCGGACTCATCTGGGTTCTGGCGCTGCTGCTGGTCTTCCCGCAGTATCACTACTCCTCCACCACTTTACTGCCTGGAAGAACCGTCTGCTTCATTGACTGGCCTGAATACGCCATGGTGGACTTCAGGAAAATGTGGGTTAGATCCTCTTTGAAGCTCTGAAGTCTGATTTGTTCTTCCCGCTTGGAAAGATGATCGAATGAATGAAGCTTTATTTATTAAACACTTTACAACAACTGATGGATGGATGTTAATAACTAGATGGGTGAACGAATGGATGGATGGATGGATTGAGGGATGGATAAATGAACTGTTGAACCACAAAATTGACAAAGAACAAAATATTCTTCACTGAGAGCTTAGCAAAAAGCTAAACAGCAACTATTAATAGGACTTAAAGCCGTGAGCGCCGTTGTGCGGCCCACAGGCGTAACCCGCCCGGCCTTTGCCAGCCTCCCCATTGCCTCCCTTTTACCTGCCCTCACTGTCTGAGCAGCTGCTTCAGACCCTTCAGTCTGACCCCTCTGGCTCTGTCACCCTGGTCAGAGTTGCATGTGACAAATTCAATATTAAAACACTTTTTTTCAAAATGGCAGCTTTTCTGTTGGACTTATCTCCATAGCAACCACTTGATTTGTTGGTTGTCTGGAGGTGGTGAACAGTTCTGTATCATTTTTAAAATAATCTGCAAAAGTAAACTTTTTGGTTTCCTTGGCAACAGAAGATTTTTGTTAACTACGCCCACATTCCTTACATACTCATATTGTATGTCATATTGTTTTGTTCAGCTGAGCCAAGGATTCATCTATACAATTTTTACAATATTCCTGTAAAAAATGAAAGAGGAACAGAGAAACGCCACCTTTGTGAGCGGTGTTCCAAATCTACAACTTCTAAATCCAAGATTTTGATTTAGTATCTCCCCAATGATGCTCGTGGAGTTAGGAGGCGATTGATAGAAACCGCTGGGAGGAGTTTACATTTGTAGAAGATACTTAAGGTGATTTTAGATGAAAATTCAAGATGGCGGCCTCTTCCTGTGGTCTAACTGAATTTTGGCCGTGGTTGGAGACTTAATTTGGTGACGTATGACAAAATCCTTTGGAAATCCCCGACACATGATTTGGTTTAGTTTCTCCCATTGGGATGGGGGAGATTACTAGATTGCCTTTAAATGTTGGTGAGGTTTGTGGCGGGGGTTGATCTTCGCTCAAAGGTGCAGAAAGAAAGAAGAATTTTGAAAACAATCAAAGGTGGGCTGCTGTGGGACAAAATAACCTGTAATCCTAATCTTGATCCACTTGCTCTGTCCTGAACATTCACCTCAGAAAGATGGACCTCTGGCTGGAAGCTCTGACCTCTGCCTTCAGGCAGGAGAACATGCAGCTCCTCTTTTTCAGTTTCAAGCTTTAACAGTCACCAGAGTTACGGTGAGCTTTCACGCATGGATGAGCAAACGGGTCTGATCAGAACGACCAGACCTCATCTTCCTCATGGAGCATTTGAGGTTTCAAATCAAAGCCAACGTTCTCCTCCGTTTCAGTCCATGCCACAGAGGGACAGAGAGAGCAGCTTCAACAGGAAGTCCCATCTTGGTTCTGTCCTGCTTAAATTCTTGTAAACATTTGCACTGCGCCGTTTGTGTCCTTATAAAACTGTGGGGTTGGACAGCGCCTCCATTAGATGGCCGTTCTGTTCCCGGCTAGAGCTGAAACAGAAAATCTGGAGGAATAACTCTTCATTTGTGTAGATGATCCGTCACCAGAGGCGGTGGCGGGTCATGAGACATTCTGATTGATTAATTACCACACCAATGTTTACATTACCGTCAAAAACGCATAAAAAATGACCAAAAAACCACGGGTGTTGAAGGTTTGAGCAACAGCCGTGAGATTCATGTTCAGTAATAATAACCTCCTCCTATGTTCTGCTTCCTCCTGTGGATAATACGTTCACCTTTGAGGTTATTTTCAAACACGTGTGTTCTGTTCAGGGTTCAGTCTGCAAGAATCTGCTGAAAGGAAAAAGAGTTTCCACCATCGGAACCCTCAGACAGTCCGTATGGTTCTGGAAGAATCCCAAAGTCCCTGTGGGGCAGAAGTGACCTGAATAGCTTGAACTTTTCAGACTCCAGTTTTGTTCCTGTGAAGTAAAGACATGAAGGTTCTGCTCACAACAAACACACGGATGGATGGATGGACAGACCGATGGATGGATGGAT
>BSAI01000108.1:395499-426240 GCA_036245035.1 Adrianichthys oophorus | reverse complement strand
ATATATATATATATAATGTTTATTTGCTAAGATTACTGTCTTACCAGTTTTTATCTTACAGGCTGTTTGTTTTTGACTTCTACTTTTATGATCTTTAGAAGATGTTTTATGACATTTTATAGGTGTTTTAAATCTCTTTTATGATTTTAACCTTTGGCTGACATTGTGTTACTGTGCAAACAACTTCTTAGGGGTGCCAATTTTCTTGTATGTTTTTATGTTGAACCTTTGTTTGCATCGTTTTGTTGTCATACTTGTACAGAGTTGTGAGTGTGTGCAAATTAATTTATGCAGCCACTGGTACTGTGAGTCCAAGACAAATTTCCTCCGGGGCACTAAAGTATAATGATTTGATTTTTTTAAAAAAACACTGTTGCCATGGAAATCCAAAAGTTTACTTCTGTCGATTCTTCTAAAAGTTATACAGAGTTGTTTGTCACCCCCAGGTGACCAAAACAGAAAATGGTTGCCATGGAGATAAAACCAAAAGAAAGCTGCCATTTTGAATAAATAATTTAATTTCTTCTTGTTTTCCCAGATTTTTAAAACTCACCTAAACAAAGGTTGACCTTTGACCCGACAGTTCTCACTGTAAAAGTTTGGCGTCTCTTCTGTCATGTTGGTTTCCTCTCGGCAGCTTTGTTTCGATTTATCCTGCAGTTACTACGTATCCGTGGCTCTGCTGATTTACTTCTTGCCCCTGTGCATCATGGGATGGGCATACATGACCGTCGCTGTCACCCTCTGGGCGAGTGAGATCCCCGGGGACTCGTCTGAACACTACAGAGAGCAGCTGGTCGCCAAACGCAAAGTGATGCAAATCGCCGTAAAGCTTGAGGGACTTTTGCTCCTTGGTGGAGGTTTGAATCCCATCTCTCTCCGTCAGGTGGTGAAGATGATGATTGTGGTGGTGTGCACCTTTGCCGTCTGCTGGCTACCGTATCACATCTACTTCCTGCTGCACCAGTTCTTCCCCGAGCTCTTTGAGCAGCTCTACATTCAGCAGGTGTACCTGGCCGTCATGTGGCTCGCCATGAGCTCCACTATGTACAACCCCATCATCTACTACTGCCTCAACAGCAGGTGCGTCAGCTGCCTCTTCTTAGCATTTGTTCCTCTGTGGGCTCCATCCTGTCAAATCTCAAACTACATCTGCGCAGGTTCAGAGCTGGCTTCCAGCAGGTGTTCTGCTGCTGCTCCTCCACCGCCGCCAAAGAGGAGCTGGAGCTCAAATCCCCCCGGTGCCTGCAAATCCAGGTGGGTCAGAGAGAGGTGTTACTCGCCTCACTTGCTGCTCAGGGAGGAGGTGAGCTGCCAGATGAGACCCCAGAGGCATCCACTGCTTTCAGGATGCATTCATTGCGTCGAAGAGGCGCTATTATTCTGTTTGTTCTGTTCTCATTGCAGAATGAAGAGCGCTGCAACACAAAACTCTCAAGCAGAAATGTGACCAAGCAATAGAGGAATGTACAGCGCACCATTTGTGCCAAAATTCTCTCCATTAAGTCATAGTTTGTTTCTGTAAACGTGGGCGGAGCTCTTACTGCATAACGGTGCATCTGCTGCAGCGTTTCAGAACAAAGTCAGCAACATTAGCAGGCCTTCCTCTTTATTTACCCCGTCTGCACGGACTATCAACTTGTGATGATGACTCAGCAAATCGATAGAAATGCCGACTCAGATAACTGAAATGTGCACAGGTACAGGCACATTCACAGGTGTTGTTTCTCCTGCAAAATCATGTTGAAGTCCCACTCTGATCATCTTGTGATTTCTATTTTATAATTCTAGTTTTGAAGCGTTCCCAGTGGCCTTTTCATTATGATGATACCGTTTTTAGCCAAGGTAAAAAATAAAAAAAAACAGTTGTTTTCTAAGACATAGTTTGTTGTGGTTGTTTGGGAGGTTGAGGAGTAGTTACTAGTTTGCTTAGGCTAGGCAGACAACAGGATGCTGTGCCGGTCAGGGCACAGGAAGAAGAAGGACGCCATGTTCTTCAGCAGGCCTCAACAGCATGAAGCTTTATTAGGAACTCTGGGTGGTGACAGTTCTGAAATAATGGTCAATGGAGAGGTGTAAAAATAAAAGCCTCGTCAACAGTGATGGTTCATTAGACATTCACCTGAGTTGTGCGCTGTACCGTTGGCGCAGAGCAACCCCCCCCATCTCCTCTCCATTGTGGAGTGGAGCGTTAAAAACCACCTGAGTCGTCTTATAAAGGTTCATGCTTAAGTCTTTAAATGGAGTCGTGATGAAATCTCACAATAAGAGCAAACTGTTAAAAAACAAACATGTTAGATTTAAACATCACTATAGACATTTCTCTCAGTTATTACATTTAAAAAGAGTTTCATGTGAATACAAAAACCAGCTTTTCTGTTCTGATTCTGCATCTTTACATTCCTTCATACCCAAGAATAATCCTTTTCTGGGCTTTGAAATTTAAGTGGACTTCATTTTTGTTTGTTTACTGGGGTGGGGGGGTAAAACAAAAAAAGAAAGAAAAACAGCGACCAAATATGTCCCTGTGGTTCTCCAGGGTTAACGTTTTAAGGCACTTTGTGTTACTGTTGTATGAAAATTGCCTTACAAATAAAGGTTTTTCAAATTTGATTTAAAATCCACTTTTGTTAACATCTGGACAAGATAATAAAGTAGAACAAACATACATGAATTTCCTAGATTTTGATTGCTGGAAGCTTTGTATGACTGTATGATTAGAAGTGCTCGTTTGTGTTCTGAACTGTGACCGTCATTTCGGTCCAAACGGAGCTTCATACTGAAGGATTGATCTGTGCCTCAGAACTACAGTGAAATCCTAAAATCTGGTTTCATATTTGGCCGGAAACGGTGATTATGTGGTTTTTGTTGTTGGAGAAAGCCAGCAGAAGCTCACAGCTGCTTTGTGGGTTCAGTTGTGTTCAGGTGTTTCGAAGCCTCGCTACCGTCTGGTCTGCTCTAAAGGAACTTCTCGTTTTTCAGGGGAGCATTCGAGGCAGCCGGATGGAGACGGTCGTTTCCAGCGCCGTGGATCCTGCGGTGCCCTGCGCCCCTCCCCCTCACGTGGAAAGCACCAACAGCTCTGTCACAGAGGTGATGGCGAGCAGCACCTGTTGATTCCTCCGTAGATGTGATGGTCAGGAACCGTTGTTGTTGTTTTAGGTCAGGTGTGATATTTATTGCTGTAAAGAACTTCCACCCCCACAGCTCGACTATCTTCCAGGGTTCGGGCTGAGTGGAAACAGCAATCAGAGCCAGCACCTGTTGGACAGGATTACCAGCGGTGTTTGGATCACCGGACGGATAAATATAGAGTCAGCAGGACCCAAAAATAGTGGAGTGGAAAACAAAGCTCCTCCAGTTGTGAGGATTTCCATGTCAGCAGACGACAGTCTGCCTCCAGCTGAAAGCAGAACCTGCTGTTGAACAAGCGCCGTGATTGGACAGCTGAGACTCACCTGCGGTCCCGGTTGACCGGTAGCCTCTCAGCTGGGTTCTCAGAGCTGCTGTACAGCTTCCCCCACAGGTTTATTTGGACCACACATCTTTCTTTTGCGTTTGCTGCAGTCGTTCTCTAATCCAGGCTCTCTATTGCTGCAAAACAGGCCCACATCATTAGCCTTCCACCACCATGCTTTACCATAGCAAATGAATGTTTTTCTACTAACATGGTTTTATCGGAAACATGGAAAGTGTTTTTTCTGTTAAAGTAGAACCATGTTGCTGGGTCTTTGTTGTTCCTTTTTCATCTTTCAGAGATTGTTTGGTGACCTCAATGAAGATCCCGTTCTGTCCAAGGGTTTTGCTCCACCTTAAGAGGCGGAGCCAAACCCCCATCTTCCACTCCTGAAGAAGTTTTTCTGGATTTATTTCTTCCTTTTGCTGAGTTTTTCCACATTTTAGTTATAAATAGAAGTTAATTGGTTCTTCCGTTCTTTAACAGAACGCCTCATTTCTGTTCCCTTCTTTAGACTACAAAAAACTTTATTGATATTGACAAGTTTGTGAATAATAAATAGTGAATAAACAATAAACAAACGTAAGCATGTAGTCCAGTTAAAATACTGAAATGGTTGCGAGTTTGTGTGTGAAAACCAGTTTGTCTGTTACTGTGATGGCTTTTTAAAATGAAATTCATCTGATTCGTGTCTGCCTTCACTTCTTCATGTGTTCTGACGGTCAGAAAAACAAAGACGCTCTCCTGATTCAAGGTCACCCAAAGGAACAGAAGTCAAGGATTATGTGAAACCTTCGGGAGGTTTTATTGGGAGGGGGCTTGATTTTATCATACAACTGGAAACAAAAAAAAAAACACAAAAGAAAAGTTAAAAACAGAAGTTATAAAAGTGAGGGCTCCGTTTACGGCTGTAAGAACTCGTTCTTCTACAGAGTTTGTAGAAAAAAAAACTGTTTTCTCCTTGAATTGAGCTCCACTTGTCAGAAGGTCCATTTTCTCTGGAAAAACTTGAAACATTTTTTTGTTACTTTATAACAGATTATCTCCTTAAAAACAGGAAGTTTGGCTCCAGGAACAGTTTGAGGGAATCTGAAGTCCGTCTTCGATCCCGTCTCCTCGCATCACAGCCGCAGCAAATCCTGGAGGAGAACTTTCTATTTCAGCACGTTCAGGAGCTGCTCCTCTGGAAGAGGAACATCCTCTAACGTCCTTATGAGTCTGAAACTTTCTTCAGGTCTCAAGTCAACTCAACGCTTCAAATCTGGCGCCATCTAGTGGTTTTTCACCAAACAGAAGATCTCCAAACTTTCTGCAAACCAGGACACCTCCCACCTTCATGCTCTGGTCTGGATCTAACAAACATCAAAGGCGGGCTTCTTGGATCTAGACTTCAACTCAGACCAGCAGCTGCTGCAGGTACTGCTGCAGAACCGGGACATTAAAGCAAAAGCTTCAGCTCCATGCAGTCAGGACGACAGGACAGGTTAGAGGTTCTAGACCTGCTGCAGCATCAAGAGCACATTTTCATGAAGCCTAAAGTTAAAAGATGAGAATATTTGATAGTAACGGACAACAGGTTCTTACCTTCAGGGGAACATTCAGCTGCTCTGCTCATCTGCAGATCTTTACTGAAGAGTCTGGAATAAAGGATGGTTCTCACTTTCTCTTTCTGAGCGCTCAGTCAAAAACAGGAAGAGATGAAAAGATCAATTCACCAGGATGTGAAGCAGAACCGCTCGTGGGGATGTACAATTAAACAGAAACAATTACTGAAGAATGTTAGAGATTATTCCCAAAAAATTGCAAATGAAACATGAGATGATTGGAAAAAATGCAAAAGAACCCCAAACATTTAAGCAAAGGAAATGTGGAAGTATGTCTAACAACTTCCAAAAACACTTCATTCAAGTTCTTTGTTCTCCTGCAGTTATTTTTGGAGAAACTTCTTGACGTTTTCTCAGGAGGTCATGGTTGCAAGTAAAGTCTATAAAGCCTTAACAATGTAAAAAAAGAAAAACCCTGTGATTGACAGGTACCTGTCCTGGTTAGACTGGGACATGCAGTGACCTCACAAAGGTCAAAGATGGAATAGAAGATGAGTGGAAAATAAATCCGTTTTTACAAATGAAAGGCGTTAAATCCCCTCATTTACCATGAGCCACCATCAAGCACACAACCACTCTGAAGAGTAGGCAGAGCTTAGCGTGGCTTTCATTCTACAGCAAACCAATGGTCAGCCGTAAATCCATGTTTACCTGACGGCATTGTCACATGGTAGGTCTAAACATCAAAGCTGAAGGCTGCGTTTAGAAGGATGATAATCTGGATGATAATCCAGATGAGATTATGGAGGTTTTTAAACTGTAAATGTGGCATTTTATGAATCCAGGCGTTTCAGGGGACGTCTGGAGCTGGAACCCTCTGGAATCTGACAACCGCGCTTTCAGACTCAAGGTGGCGCCTTTCACAAAGGTCAGAGGTCACGCAGTTGATGCTGCTCCTAATATTTCCAGCATGGATCCAGATGTCTGTGGAAGATGCTATGTAGCTCGACAGACTGAATAAAAGTCATTTTTAATGAAAAGAACTGAATGGGCGGAGCCTCCAGATGAATCCGAGCGGACCCTGAAGAACGGGGGAGGAGATCTCTGAACAAAGACGCTCAAACGGTTTAAACTTCCGCTCCTTTTATTTATTTTACAGTCAATAGGTGTGCAACACCAAGCATGCATTTCCACAGACGGCTGAAGGCCGCAGTAAACAAACAGCAGTGGCTCCGCCTCCAAAGTGGAGCGTGTGAAATATTTACAAACAGGCTGGAGTTCGGACGAACGCCGACTCCCATGAATGCACCGCGGCAGCAGTTAAAAGCAACTTTTTCTCTAAAATTAAAGTGAAAAATCACATTTGACACCAAAAATGAAACGACCATATCAATCTGCCAACGTGGACAGCGGCGCCGCTTTGAAAAGACGAGCTCCGCTTCGCCATTTTCCCTAAAGATGGCGTTTCTTTCAGATGTGTCCGTCAGCTGGCTGTGTTTGTGTCGTCCCGCAGCAGAGGCCTTCGCTCGTCTGTCCAAGAGCTTCGGCTGGAGGCGGTGGCGGCAGCGTCACCCTCATTTCGCTGCAAAAGCAGAAAACCTGCTGAGCGTCTGTTGATGCGCTGCAGCAAAAGCTACAAATGAACAATGAGGTGATAACATCCTCAACTTCACAGAAACAACCTGAAGTCTCTCCAACATTAAATCATGCGGATGACATCTGCGTTTCATCAGGACATCAGAACAGGCCCACATCATGAGCCCTCCGTCACCGTGCTTCACAATGAGATCGTTTAAATCAGATGTCCAAGGACTTTTGTCTAATCTTTCTAAGCGCAGTTGGGTTGACCTGCATTACTGTTTTTAGCCATGAACGTCTATCAACAGAGCTCAAGTTTATTTTTCCCTTTTGGGTTTTTCAACAGTTTTCACAGTTTTCTGTGTTTGTAACAAACGTCTGTTCTTGGTTTGATGGATGTGTGGAAATGTTTACAGATCGGTTTTTGTTTTAACTTTTTTAATTCATTCTCATTGAACAATTTGACAAAAAATTGATTTTTCCTGCTTTTCTTTCAGCGTTTTCTCTCCTTTTATTCACTTCATATTTTGTTTGTTATATTCTGTGTATATGTGTTTTGTTCTAAGTGCATCTTTAATGAACTCGTGTTAAGGGTTTCTCTGAAACTGACAGAAACTCGTGTCCCAACGGACCTTTGACAACGTTGGAAAAATGGTTTGGAACACATCGCATCTGCGTTCATCAGATCAACACAAACCCAGAAGACTCCGAGAATTTTAAGATTTCATTTGTTTAAACCAAAACATCTAATTTCACCTTAAAATTACCTGATTATCCAGCAGTTGATTTAAATCGCTGAAAAAAAGCAGAAGGAGCCCTGAGATGATCTCAGTCTGCAGGTCCTGGTTTCTGCTCATCATTTGAAAAAATGTTCAAAAAAGTGGATTTTAAAGTCCACACCCCCCATTTGACACCACCGGTCCTGTAGATCCAAAGACTGTCTGGATAGAACCAAAAACCTGGAGATTCCAAATTCTATGTATTTGGGTCAGATTCCTAGATTGGAACAGGTCAACATGACTGAACATCTTCTCCATTGGACCTGACCGACCCCTGACCTTACCTTCATGATCGTCTGCCCTTTAAGACCTGCTCCAATGACAATGGTGTTTGGAGCATGTTCTTGTAGCGTTTTCTCATAATGGAGGACACATTTCAGATCATTTAAGATTCAAACTGCCTTCCTGAGTATTCAGAAATCCAGTCGGATCCAGAGCAGGACTTTTAACCAAAAGCTATTCATCAAAATGTTTGCTTTTCCTAAACTTTAGTTCCTCTCAAACTGAGACATTTAGACATTGAAGACAAGAAGAAATTCATGTTAGACAACATAAAAAAACCAATTAAACATGAAAATTACCCTGGGGGGCCCGACCCCGCTCCTCCAGATCTACCTCCAGATAACCCCGCCCCCATGTCTGTTGATGAGTACCTGGATCAGGGCTTCAGCCAATCAGAACGACCTGATCCAGATAATCAGAACACTCTGGAGCAGGAAAGGTTTGGAAAACGGGCAGGATGGGAGACGTCAGGGACCGGGATTGGGCCCACCCCGCCCCAACCGAACTGTTCTGTCAATGGTGTGTGTCTTCGAGTGTGGACCCACCTGCAGTTTTCAAACTTTTCCCCTGAGTGTCATGGCCGTGTGAGACATTTACCTGCCCGTGAGCCGAGGCCTAGAACACGACCACACTGCCTTACACATGAGCCAAGCACAACACGTCTGATACGGAACTCGTGCAGGATTCGGGTCGGTAACAGGTCAATCATGCAGTTAATTTGGAGAACATGTGATTGGTAAGTTAAGTTACTGATCTGATGAGGAACAATCGATGTGGAGAAGGAAGAGACACTGGTTAGACAGAACCAGAAAACTCATCAGAGGCTTAGATTCAGTCTCTCTTTGATCTTATGATGAGATCGACCAAAAACACAAAACAAAAAAAATCATCAGAAGTTTTTTATCAGCTCTCAGCTGATCCAGCTAAAGTAGAAGTTCAAAGAATTCATTTTCCAACTCAAAGTTCCCTCGAGGCTCGTACGGCCGCCGCAGACGTCATGAAAATGGAACGTACCGTTGTTGTGCGTGTGGTACGTGTATCAGACAGTATTCATCAGAGCAATGGAAGTTCCACACACCTACGGTGTCCTTACGCCACACTCTAGTCATTAGTAAGGTGTGAACACTGGCTCCTTACTTACCGTGTATGAATCCTGCATGCACGGGGTGTGCACGTGATACGCAACTGCCCATAGGATGTCCACACAAACTACACTCTGATTGTCTGACTTCCTCATTTCTAACAATCAGGCTGCAGCGAGGAGCGTGCACGGATCACGTGAACAACACTCATGGGCTCCTACATGAATGTACGTACACATCGGGCATTTGACGTGCAATCAAGTATGGCTTAAAAACTCAGTACGACGCGCCGGCGTCACCGCGACCTGGCGCCCGCAGCAAGCCTTTTGAAAAAAATGTGCATGAATATTTCCTCTCTACTTCACTGAGCGGTCTACCACCTTGATATTACAAGCGGATCACCTGCTTGACCTCTACAGGTTTGACCTTAATTCCACCCGTAGGGACAGTTGGAAATGAGGCTTTAGCCGTTCAACAGACTTTCTCCGGAGTTTTATTTATGGAAACAACACCGTTCACCCCAAGTTTTTATTCTGATCTTCATTTTGAAGATGGCAAAGCACTTAATTAAACTTTAAAAGATGATCAGGTAAATTCCTTGAAGTTTTCCATTGATCACTGCTATCATTTCAAACGGAGTACCACAGGGATCTGTGTTGGGAATCCAACATTTCACTAACACGAGTGAACTACACTTATTCATTTCAGTTCTATCACCTTCAGAGGTCCTGAAGAGTTCAGTGACGTTTAAATAACATCAACCTTCACATGAAATTACAATAAAACTGATTTTTTAACCTTTGGATCTTTCAAACCACAGAACACGTTCCATTAGTAGAAAACAAAAAGTTAAAAATCTCTGAGATGAATTTTCTACTAAATTAAATCTGAAAATAAACTTTATGGATCATGTACAATCCACGTTCAAAGTTGAAGCTGTCTTCTTCAGACGTGTAAGTGTGCAGGCTTAAGCTACGTACACATCGGGCATTTGATGTGCAATTAAGTATGGTTAACATAAGTTCTTGAACACCCTTTTAGTCCATGGAGTTCATACTGGACTTCTTTATCTACGGTTTACTAGCACATATCCACTATTGACCATGGAAAAGACTTAGCATGAAAGGTAGCGCCGTTCAATCTGTACGTAGAGCCTGAAAACAGCCGTAGAAAGTTGCTGAGGTACGCGTGACGGTGAGAGCTGTGAAGCCTGAAAAGCACATTTACGAGTGTTTACATACACTTATCATTATCACTAAACGCGTGTCGATGAAGGCGCTGTGAATGGAGCTTTAGAACGTTCCAGCAAGTTGTTAGCATCCGAGTCCTCCCAGAAACTTGAAAGTCTGAGGATCAAACCCGGCAAAGCAGCAGAATATGGCGGAACGCTTTTACCTTCAGAACATTTGTCTTTTTGAAAAGTTTGATCATTTCTGTTGAGAACTTACAGCGGGACGTCTTTGTCCTGCAGTAAATTCTCTGTCATTCATTGTTTGTGAATCCAGGAACCTGCTCAGCTAGTCTAGCTTTCTGAACCGCTTCAGCCCAAAACTGTTGACTGGAGCTGATCGGTTTGTAAAGAACAACAGCTTCTGTGTTCCTGCAGGTTCTGTTGAGAAACCCAGAACATTTTCAAACACCTCCAACATGCATCCATGAAAGTTTCTGTTTGAAAAAGTCAAATCTGGTCCCAGAAATCCCTGATTTTGCACTCATCATCATTTTTTTCTGAAATGATCATAAAAACACCCAGAAGAGAATCAATACATGTAATGGATTCGTTTGGGTTGGGATCAGGACGGCTGCAGGAGCTGGTCTACGAACCCCGGGGTTCTCCATGACACTGGAGATCTCCGCAGCGTTGGAAGACCTCTGCAAACAAACACCAGCAGTCACTGTGACACTGCCGCAGTGCAGGAGACTTTCAGAACACAAGCCGCTCGCTGGTAGACCTTGACTTTTTGGTTTGTGGTGTCATAAAGAGTTTGTTACCCAATGTGCACACGAGACGGCGATAAGAGCGGCGTGCTCACTCTCTAACAAAGAAAAGAACATTGAAGCTGGAACCAAAAGGCGCAGAAAAACATGGTGTCCAAAGGAAACCGTCAGGACGATCCTCAGCTGCTGACGGAGCCCATGGAGCTTTTACTCCCGCCTCATGAAGATAAGCAGCGGCTGGAGGCGGCGGAGGAGCCGCACAGCCGGAAGTTTGGACTTTACCTCTGATGGTCTGTCAGTTAAAGTTTAGAGGTCAGGCTGAAGGCGGGAGGGGAGGGGGAGGGGGCAGGAGCCACAGAACTGACTGTTTTGATTCAAATATTTCCATTTCTAACAGTGGATCACCATGAGAACATCTCCAGAAACTTCCAGATTTTTCAAAACCTGAAGCCTGAGCAGGAACCAGAAGAACCAGCAGACTGTTCTGTGTTCTCTGGTCAGCAGGCTGAAGGTTTGAATCCCTCTTTCTTCTGCCCCTCCTGCTCCTTCTCCTCCCATTCTTGGGGAACATGCTCTCACGGCTTCATGCAGACAGAACGGTGGAACAGGGTTCTCCCTGGGCCACGCCGGCGCCATACCTTCACTTTGTGGTGAATCACTGAAGCCACGATGATGGTGAGAAGGCCGAGCGCGATGAGGATGTACTGCAGGTACTCCATGACGGCCGGGAGAACCACCAGGTTGGTGCGGAACGTGTCCAGGATGGGTCCATCGATGTAGCCGTTCTGGTGACAACAGGAACGCACAGTCAGCACTTTACAGGATCCACTGAAGATTCAGGATTCAAAACCTTTATCGACACAAACACAACTATACAAAAGAAGGTTCACGTGTGTATGTGCACTCACACACACATACAAACCGATGCACACACACAGGCACACATACAAATACACGCAAACAAAGACGCACACATGAAGATGCGCACAAACGCACACACACACCCATACACACAAACAGACACACATGCACACTGACAGAGACGCGCACACAGACATGCACACACATGCATGAAGGCACATGTACACACTGAAGCACACAAATACACACACAAACACAGAGACACACATTAACGCAGACACGCACACAAGTAATAGTAAATGATATAAAAGAGGAACCTAAACGTCATTAGAGGGGAAACATAACTTTCTTTCCCTACAAGTGAGTTCTGTTTTTCCTCTAAAAGCAGCTCATCTTTTCCCTCCTTTACATCCTAACCTCTGACCTGCTCTGTAACCTGAACGGTCCTGTTTGCTCCGCGCTTAACTTTCTTCCTGTCAGCTGACTCAGCATCCTCTCACCATCTCCACACTTTAAGAGGCAAACGAAGCAGGAAGACACTGCTTTGAAAAGAATCGGCTTTGCTTCATGACATTCTGTGACACATCTTTATCTGAAAGAACCACAAACATCAGCGCTCTGAAAGGAAATGAAAGCGGCTGCAGTGAAAAGAGACCCTTTATCTTTGATCAGCTGTTTTCAACCACAGGAAATGACTTCATAGAAAAAAAAACATCCAAACACTTAACTTCAGAGTGAATTATCTCAGCATTAAAAGAAACAAAAGATTAAAAACAAACGTGTTTCACTTTAAAATGAACATTTATAACAGGAGAACTGCTCTTAAATAATGGAGCTAATGATCGAGTTTTTTTTTCAAAATAAAAGATTTCAAAAGGTGGGTTAACAGTTTAAAGGTCTGTTAAAGTTTTTATCACTACTAAGTGAAGTAAAGTCACGCGGGGGGGTTAAAAGTCAAAACTCTAAAGGAGAAATCCTGACAGTAATGTGTCACTTATTGTATCTAGAATCGTCTTAAGACAAGATACAGAATCTGTTTAACGGCCAAAATAATCTGACTAATGATTGAAACACAAACATAGTTTATGTAGAATCCAGAGGTCTCTAACAAAACAGATCTAAAAATAGAACAGAAGAGATTTAAAGTGATGCTAATTAGCCAAAAATACACCAAAAAAAAGAATATTAAAAAAGGAGGCTAAACAGTTGTGTTGCATCAGGTTGGATCTGATGAAGGTTTGCTGCATCTTACCTCCTCAAACCACAGCAGCGGCATCACCACCTCAGAAATTTTCCCAGTTTCACTGAAACATAAATAAACCTCAGATGTAAGAAAAGCAAGAAAGGCCCACCGGCTCTCAATCGGAGGAAACAAACAATTCATGAGAAAAAAAGAATCCTTACGTGATTCCTGGAACACTTTTGATGTAGAGGTTGAGCTGCAGGCGGATGGACACATTCAGAGGAACCCCCGTCAGCTGCAAGGAGACAAACACACAGATCATTAGGCATCGCAGCGGTCCCTGAAACTGCAGCAGGAAGTCTCCAGACAGCTTTTAAAAACGACAAACAACAAAAGAAGGAAATTCTCAGGTTAGGCAGCTTCGTTTATGTTTTGGTTCCACCATCAAGCTGCAATAAAAACGTGAGATCCAACAATGAGAACAATGCATCTTGAACTTCCATCAGCTGAAGAGTCCTGCAGCTCAAGGCTGCAGGAGACTTGAGGGAAGCAGGTCTGATTTCCAAAGGATCCGTCCCAAACAGCAAGACTTTTCCTTTTCCACATCTGCTAAAGATGTACATTTTATTCTGAAATCCTTTTCCTGCCATAACAACTTCAGTTCCTTTTGAACGGCCAACGCCGGAGCAGAGACAGTCAGAGCAGACGACCGAATTGATGTTGAAGATGAAGAGCAGACAGCAGTTAGTTGCCTTTGCGTCTTCAGGACGATTCTTTATTTGCATTTCTTAGAGAAGATCGGGAAACTTGGAATGACAAACTATGTCTGCAGCTCACCGCTCCCCCAGGAGAGGGGTGAGCATGGAGGACACATCTGACACAGCCAGGGGTGTGAAAACTGATTTAACAATTATGAGAAAAAGCCAACATTTAAAGAGAATACATCTATAAAAATCAGAATTTTATGAGACAAAACTTGTACAGTTATGATGACAAAGTCCAACAAACGTGTGAATGAAGTCCATATTTTACAAAAAAATGTTGTAAAATTTTGACTTTAGTATGAAGTTGTAGCCTACAATTATGAGAATAAAGTCAAACAAATACAAGAATGGATTCAATATTTGACAAAAAAGTTGTGTATTTAAGAAAAAAAGTGAACATTTTACGAGAATAAAGATGTCCGCTGATGAGAAAAAAGTCACAATTAAAGGAAAAAAGTGAAATTTTATGAGACTAAATGTTGTACAATTGTGAGAATGAATTCATACAATTATGAGGAAAAAGCGAACATTTGAAGTCGCACAGTTCTGGAAAAAAACATGGTTTTTGGAGGTTTTCTGGGACAGTCGATAAATTCTGATTCAAAGAGTGGAAAAGAACAGCATCAGGAGGTTTTTTGGGATCACTTTAAAAGACAAAGCTCAGAAAGATTCGGATCAGGCTTCAGCCAGGATGAGCTTTGGGAGCACGCTCTTCTGAGAAGCAAGCTCCGCCCCCACCGCAAAACTCCAGCAGCAGCAGCAGGAGGATGGAGTCCATCAGAAAAAGGGCTGTGGTTGTCCCGCTGAAGCAGGTCACAGTAACCCATTAGTTTGATGGGAGGAAGATGTTCGGGGGGTTCTGATCCAAACTGACAAACGTTTTGGCTTCTAAAGCTCCTCTGTGCTGCCAGAGCAGCTTTTCCCAAAAGTTCAGCAGATTGTCAGAAAAAATGACAGCTCAAAGTGGCTCTGAACGGTGGCCACGATGCAGATCGGGTCCACATGTGGTTCCGATAGACAGTTAATCCCAACCGACGAGCGGCTGAGGATCAGGAGGAGGAATGCAGCTGCAGGCGTTTCCTCTGTTCAGATGAAGGAAAACGGGATTTATGGAAAAAGGACAACTGTTTCTTTGCTTGTTTTTTAGACACAAATAAAGAACACTTTTTTTTTCGTTTATACACAAAAAATGAGAACTAAGAACAAGCATTTTGTTTAGTCATTTACAAAGATCACCCTTTTAATTGAATGCAAACTGTCTTTTTATTGAATGCAATGTGTTTCCATAGAACATTCTTTATGGATAAAAAAACTTGATTATTAATATAAACATTTGAATTTTTCCTTTTTGTAAATTAAACCAAGTTTAATCAGATCTTCATGTTAAAATCGGTTTTTGTATTAAATCAGGATTTAAATGTCAAGTTTTTCAGGTAAAGACTTAAGTCATTAAATTATTTCTAACATCAAAATAATACAAAGATGTTTCAAGTCTGAAGGATTTTTGTAACCATATTATATCACAGAAAAAATGCTTCAATTCAAAGCAGCTTCATCCTGTTCAGCGAAAGCGGTTTGATATTTGAAAAACCACAGAAGGAGCTGAAGAGTTTCTCACAGAAACATCTGAACATGTGAAGGAGAACCGCAGTCTGCACACTCTGAACCTTTTCATTCTTCTTTCAGATTGGGTTTTCTTTTCTTCTAAGCCTTGAAGTGACTTTATTTTGACATTTCTGCTCAGGCTAAGGTTAGCGATTCAGATCTGTGAGGAAAAAGTGACGCTGAGATGTGCGGGTTAGGGTTAGGGTTAGGTGCGGGTTTTGTTTTCCCATCATGCAAATGGGTTTCCTGGATTGTCCTGCATGACTAACTGGGCGTGAGGGCGGCCTGAAGGCTTGAACATCTCCTGAGCTTCTATCTGCAAACACTGGTTTTTTATCAGAACCACTTTTACGAGACCCACGCTCAGAACGGCGGTCATTACGGAACCTTATCACAGCTTCCAATTACCTTATCGGCTTTAGCCGGGGCGATAAGACGCAGCAGGCCGTTACGTAAGGAGGCCACAGCGGCGTTTGGTAACAGCTTTCATGGCTTCGCATCAACAGGAAAAGCATCAGATCCTCTGAGCTGCGGAGGGAGGACGCGCCCCCCAGCCCTCCTCCCCCTGTGCAGCTCAGGGTGCGGCAGCGTGACCCGACACGATCCGAGGCAGAAACTCAGGCTGACAAAACTGATTCTAGTGAGCAAAGCACACAAGGTCATGGAAGGCGAAGGAGTAAGACGCTCAGTCCAGAACGCCATCAAGAACATCACACCCCACCCAATGGGAGCTGGTTTCCAGACATCTGAAAAGCATCAAGGCCCGGAGAGCTTCTGCAGAACCTACTCGCATTAACAGCAGGAGAAACGGTCTCAGCAGCTTTCACCGCTGCAGAGCGGCGGCGGTGGGGGGAGGAGGGCTCACCGGGTGGATGTCGATGAAGAGGCCGTGCTCCTCCTCGGTGGGATTCAGACCCAGAACGTAGTCCAGCAGCACCGGGTCAGCGTTGAAGAAGTGAGGATGGGAGATGAAGACCGGAGAGTCTGGAGAGAAGAGAGCAACCTGAAAACGGCGAGGATTTGACCCGGATCATCTGACGGAGATCAGACTCATGAGTTCATTCAGACTCGGACTACATTTTCATGGAGAATCTGCTTCATTAAATAGTTTACAAACAAAAACAGCTTTTAAACATGAACTCTGAATGGGAGGAGTCTGACAGAGTAATCAGATTACTCCAGTCTGAAGCTGCAGGAGAACATCGATGGCTCTTTGCTGCAGCCTCGTTTACGCGAGGTTCTGAGTAAATATTTGTTGACCTTCCAGAGCCCACAGGACGTGAATGTAAAGACGACCTTTGAGGCGCCGGCGTGCGTGGACTTACTGTGGCGGCAGCTGCTGACGTTCAGAAGACCCGACTGCCTGCAGGGGCAGAACCCCTGGTTTGGCTCGTACTCCGACCCGTTGGCAAACATGTTCTTTGGCGCCACAAACCTGTAGAGAGGGATCCCCAGCATCTCGCCCGGGCGCTGGTAAACCAGCTCCAAGGATCTGAGGAGGAACAGGAAGTGATGGTGACACCTGCCTGTGCAGGAGGCTGCGGGGCAGGAAGGCGCTTCACCTGCAGGCGTCGGGGCTGTAGAAGGGTAAGGTGCTCTCCTGGGTCATGAATGGAGGCCACATCTGTCCGGCTGTGCCGTTAATCATGTTGCACTGGGGGCTCCGCCAGTAGCTCAGCTGTTGAAGGAGGATTGTCAGATGGGTCACATGACAGGGAAACGCGTGGCGTCGACGTCTCACCTCGGTCAAACCGTTCCAGGAGTCGACTCTGTGGACCTTCTTGATGTCGTCTTTTCCCGTGTTGACGGTGAACAGGCCGGTGTTGGAGTTATTGAACTGAAAACACAACAGAAACTTCATTTTTCTGCAACCTTTACATAAGAACATCAGAGTATCTGTCCCTCAGCTGGAGAACCCCTCACCTCAGCGAAAAGTCCAAACTTCCCAGACGAGGGAAGCATGCCGGGCAGGTACTGGTTTAGGAAGTCCACCAGCCTGCTGTCATAGCCCCACATCAGCTCCCCCACCGTCTTGGTCAGGAAGGGACCCTCATTGAAGGTCTTGAAGGTGGCGCTGATCAACAGACGCAGGGCGTACGGCAGCTTCTCCATCATCACCGCGGCACTCTGCAAACACAGCTGAGCGTGAAAACGACCCACACAAATGGAAGACCTCCAAGGCTCAACCAAGTCGCACCAGAACCAGCATGTTGGGAACCGTGACCAGGTCCGACTCGTTCCCCACAGACATGGACGGCTCAAAATGGTAGGTCCGGTATTCTCTGTAGGACACTGTGAAGTTGGGATGAAAGGTGATGTTCTCTTTCTGACAGCTTTTCCTGGAAAACACAAAGGAAACTCCTCATTTTCACAAAGACGACGTTTTCTGAGAAACTTCAGCTGCTGCTTTCTCTTTCAAATATGCTGAGAAATCACAGAGGAGTGTTTTCTAATCATCACTGCTGAAGACCCGTGGAGGTCTACCAAACCAAACTTCCTCCAGAGATCAGAACGCTGGCAGACGGCCCGTCCCCTTGGTCAAGATTCAGAAGACAGGAACTCTCAAACAGCAGCGCAACAGCAAACCGGTTTCTGTCAGACTTTGGAATTCTGAACAGCTTCACGGGTTTGACAGAAATCACAGACCTAATCACAACCCTGACCTTGATGCAGAGAAGTGGAGCCGATGGGTTGGATTTCATATCATTTCAAGGCTTTTGGGTTGGAGCCATGTACAGCTCTGGAGCGCATGACTCTGGATTTGTAGATCTAGACCTTTACAGGGAATCGGTCCGTGTGAGGAAACAGCCTATTTCTGAATGACTCTCACTCAGGAACATTGGTTGAATCTGGTCAGCAGACGAGTTTGAGAAGGTTGAGCTGAAGGTGTGATGTTACAGGTGTGGAGCCGGGGGGCGCACCTGTACACGTAGGGCCCCCTCTGCTCCACCATGGGCCTCTCTCCTTTCAGGACCTCCTCAGGGTTCAGGACGTGGAAGAAGTAGACGGACATAAAGAAGGGCACGGGCAGGTCCTTCCACATGGTGTAGGACAGGTCGTTCTTCGGGTCGATCATCGTGTTCTGACACAGGAATGAAAATAATAAAGTTTGAAATCACTGAAGCGTTTCAAATTCCTAAACTAAATCCAGGATCCATGGCGTCTCCAGTGACATCATCATCTGGATTTCCACATCTCTGTGTCATTTCATGACATTTGAACAAAAGAAACAAAGACGGTTAGAAAAACGGGATTAAAGAGGAGAACAAAACCAGGGCCAAACCATTTCAGCAGTTTTAAAAAGGTTTTCGTCACATTCATAAAGCAATTTTGCTGTCTGAATCAATAAAGTTGAGTCAAAACACACACCAGATTTATATATCCTTTATATATCCTTTATGCTTTTGTAATATTTCTATGAATAACTGGGTTTAAACCGGTCTAAAGAACGGCCAGAGAGCTCGCTGAAGTCTGTCTGGGTCCTGAGGGAACACAAAGCGGGACATCCAGCAGGTCCGCTTCCTTTCATACTTTATCTCCAGCATAAACACATCAGTAAAGTTTGGATCTTATTTGGAAAGCATCCGCGTGTTCTTGACTTCTGCCACAGTAAAGATTATGACCCATTTCTGTCCGGTTTCTTTTGGTATCTTCCATTTCCAGGACCAGCAGATTGGACCTTTTGTGTGAAGGTTGCTGTTTGATTGATTTCTACATATAGAAAGCACAGATCCGATTGTTACATTTCATTTCTAGATCCAATTATTCTGAACATGAACATTTCTGCAGCTAAATTGCACTTTTTGACAGACGTGAAGCTTGTCTTTGCTCTGCAGTGGTTCCGTCCGCTGACGCCGGGTTGGATGTTCACATTTGACCCACATCGCAGAGGCAGAATGTGGCTCCGATGGTTCCGCTTACCTTCTCCACTTGGTCGTCGATGATTATTGGACCCACAAAAACCAGAACGGTCCCGAAAACCACCATCAACACTCCCGCCACGATGAAGCCGGCGGTCAGCTTGGCTTTATTGACGCTCATGGTGACAGTTCGGCAGAACCGCGCTTTGTTTACGTCCGAACTTCAGCTGAGCGGCACAGCGAGACAGCTTCTCCACCTTCAGCACCACCTGCACACGTTCATGGTCACCCAAAGTCCACTTCTCCACCGGTTTAGTCCTATGATCACCGCTGAAGACCTTCTCATGTTGTTGTCCCATTTAAAGTCTATTAGTGGTGACGCCTTCGATGCGCGAGGAACCCTGGGAAATATAGTTCAACCCTACTCGTTAGGTAATGCTGGAATCTATTGAAGATTCAATTAGAAAAACGTGCTGGAGAACCTTTTTTGTTGAATAATATGAAAATAAACTATTTTTTTAATATACTGGAATCACTAAGACAGAGTTTTACACAAATCAGTTAGATTACATGAAACTAACTAAGAACTAGTTAAAGAGAACATTTAAAACACTTTAGGCTAAGTATTTTTCCTTCTACTTTTTAAATAAACTTTTTTTACTACTAAATCAATATAAAATATGGTTGCTTTTGTTGATAACATTTGATCACAACTTTTTGCTACTTCAAAGGTTAAACATTAGCCATATTTATGAGAGGCCGATGCAGTTTAGACTTTTGCAGAGGAGATTGCCCCTTGTGTTATAGCTGACAAAGATAAATGTTTGCTTCAGCTGCTTACTTTTTCACATAAAAACAAGTTTAATCAATCGCATTATGATCTGCACCACAGTTTCTTATCAGGAGAACGTGAAGTTTTCCTTGATAGTGTCATAAAGATAAGTCAGTTATGGAAACTTAACTCCTTCAAAAAAAAAATAATCAACAAAGTAATGACTTTAAGAGGAGTAAAGCCTTTCAGCTCATTCTGCTGCACGCTGACATCCACCAAACTGAGAGGCTGGAGCCTATCTCAGCTGGCAGTATCTCTGTAATATAACTCATTTATCACCTTCACTGACCATATGTAATGTGACAAAAAGACTTTAGGCCTCGTTATGCCAGAGTTATGCGCCACTTTTCAGGTCTGCCATTATTATAATAACAGTTTCATAATTCCTATGAGCTGGATGTCATGATGTTTCCATGGTAACCTTTAGTCTGGGCTGGCCTGAGCATGACTGGTAATTTGAAATAAAAGTAAAATCCTAATGTTTTTTCTTTCTTTGTATAATCTTCAGGTCTTCATAAGGTTATGGGCTAGGATGCATGAGGCAATGCAAAAAAAACAAGTTATAATTATTTCAAAAAGTGCAACAAGAACAAACAACAAAAAGAAAAACAAAATTAAAAAAGAAATAGAAAAGCAGGGAAACAAAAAACGAAACAACAATAAACAATAAATGGACAACAATAAACAAAGCAACACAAATTAAATCAACAACTTGAAAAACCCCAAAAAGAGCAAAGTAAAAAGGAACAAATATAAAAGACAACAAAAAATAAAAAGAACAACAAAACCTATGACAAAAATTAAAAGACTAAAAAATAAAAAAAACTTTAGCAAAACTAAAAACAAGGACAAAAAAAAATCAAACACACAACAAAAATCAACTAACAAAATAAAACCAAAAACAAAATACAAAGAATAATAAAAAATGACAAAAATAAATGAATGAAACAGCAAAAGTTACATCCAAAATAAAAAGAATCAAAATAAGAATACCAACAAATAAGGTTCACTTGGTGGTTTCTGGACAGTCTTTGCTTTTAACAGAACTCACAGTTTGACCTGAACTTGTGCTGGCAGAAGAAGGGTTCTGGAGCATCTTGTTTTTCAAAGAAACCCTGATCTGAGGTTGCTGATATTTTTTGGCGATAAATTAAACAAAAAAAAAAAATCTGTAAAGAAAACAACTCCTGATGGCCAGATTTGGAGGTGAAAACAGTGAAACATGTTTGGCTTGATTTGTTCCTGAGAAGAAAAGAGGTAAAGAGCGCTATTTGTCTGATTTCACCAGTGATTTTCAAAAGGGAGAAAAGCATAAAAACCCGAATAATGTTAACAAGCTCAAAAAATCCAGTCCAGGCCTGGAGGCTTGGGAGTGCAGGAGCTTTGTTGATGTAAATCTGACAAAGATTTGCATGACTGCACTTTGGTTTCAGTCTTCCAGGCTCTTAGCGTTTTCTGTTACAGAAAAGTGACTAACGGCATGATTTGGCTGGGACATTACCAGGAAAATGAATGATCCTAACAGTTATTCCAGCTCTGCAAACAAAGACGAGTGTTTGGAGTAAAATGATTCCCAGAGAAATCACGTTTTTACGCTGGTTTGATGAAGGAAGCAACAGGATTGGAGACGTTTACACAAAATATCTCACAAAACCTGAAAACATGGAGCTTTAACAAATAAAGAATTGCCACTGTGGAAACTCATGTTACCAAAAAAAAACAAATGAAAGATTAACAGGAATGAACTTTTTGAAATATGAATTCAGTTGAAAGATTGTTAATGAAACAGATTTTAAAAACAACATTTGCTTTCACACAAACATGTCATATCATGATAGTAATTTACATCAGTATTTACACTCAATACTTTTGAAATAACAAGAATCTTGAAGATATGAATGTATCTGAAACTGTCAGTACATTAGATTGACTTTAATTGTGGTATTTTGGTTTTACATGATGTCTTTGTTTCTCCTTATTTTGTCTTGATTGATGTTCTTAAGCTGCTTTATGTCAAATATTGATTTCAAATGTTAAATGTAGTCAAGCTTTATGCTGTATTTGTATTTTGTCCTGTACCTCTGTTTATATTCTTTTGTGAAGTTTCTTATTCTTAAAATCTGTTTTTTCTCTTCAATCGACCTGCCAGGGAACTACAGATGACTAAAATCTGGCATTTTTACATAATACATTTTTAATCTTCATAAATATACAATGTCTTAATAAATACATATAGAAATTTGGACCAACTTTTTGACAGAAACTACATTTTTGTCTTGTTTTATGGCTTTTATCAAGTTTTCCTCCTTTTATTGTCCACTTCACATTACTTTTAGAAAAATAATTTTGTGGGTTTTATCTATGAAAAGTTCTAGTTTTGAGTTGAGGTGGAACTGCAGATTTCTCCCAGAACTTTTGAAGGTCAAGCCGCTGAAACTGCTGAGAAGCTGCTGAGAAGCTGCTGCAGCAGCAGGAGCGTTTTAAACCTAAAGACCTTCTCAGCCTCATTGGACTCAGGATTTACTGAGCAGACTCACCTTCCCGACTTGGTACCTCATCATAGCTGGTCCTGTAAAAGCAGAAAGTAGTCCAAATATCAGGGTCATGGCCCCCACCGCCACAAACCCAATGGCTACTTTGGCTTTATCGATGGGCATGGTCGGAAAAGCTAAAGATGTGAAGGAGAGAGCTGCTGAAGGACCAGCAGAGAGACAGCAGCAGAGCTGACAGAGAGGCTCTTTTATGGCCAGTTGTTCCCGCCCACCTCCATCCTTTCCCCATTGGCTCTGCAGCCACGTCAATCACACAGGAGTCAGAAGATTGAACATTTCATTGATCTGAATCAAAGTATGTGCAAACAGAGGGTTTACTCAACACTGGTTGATAGCATCACTCAGTTCTCCTGCAGATAAACAGAATGGAATCAAGGAGCAGATATGGAGACTTTCCGACTCCTGGGAGGAGAAGAAAAGGAGCCGCTGAACAGAAATCACAAGACAAACCCACAGAGACAAGTCAGTCCTTATATCATCTGGTCTGACAGGGGCTTTCATGTTCCTGAAGGCATCATGGAATCAGTAGAGGATCAGAACTTGAGGTCCACAGTTCTCACACATGAAGCAGGAAAGTTCAGCGGAAGAGACTCACAAGGGACTAAATAATTCCACAAAAACTCAGAACAAATGTGTAAAATTCAAACCCAAAAGGAAAAATAGTCTGAGAAAGAAAATAAATGAAAGTGAAAACTTGATGTTTCAGTTGGTGTGGGATAAATTCATTCCTCAAAGGTGACCCTGTCACCCGAGACTATGACAGAACCCGAGTTGTTTCACTACTCCTACGGCTTTTCCTTATCCCTACATTTAGCCTCCCAAGCAGACAGATATGGAAAAAGTGTCTTCCAATTCAGACGTTACTACTGCTTGATGACATCATCAATAGTCGCCGGTCATCTGCGTTAACTGAATAACAACATTGGTTTTATAACTTTAAAAAGTAATTACTTTAACTGTAAACTTCTGTGCATCAGAGCACACCCGCGTGAAGGAATGCATTTCACCTTCACGCCACAAACGTGTAAAAACTATTGGACACTACCACAGTTTCAAATGCCCCTACAATTGTAGCAATAGGGAGGAATCAGACGTGTAGGGAAGGAATTCGGATTCGCCTTTGTAAACCCCACAAGGTGAGAATGTTGATTGATCTCCAGCTCACAGACCTACAGCCAGGTATCAACACTCGCTCAACGAGAGGCAGGAGAACCGCAACATGTCTATTTATGCTAGGGTCACGCTGGGCTCGGAAACGCGCGTTCAAGCCTGAAAAGTCTATGTATATGCTCAATTTGGGCTTCCGCTTTGAAAACTCTCACATTCACGTGTCACTACGCAAGTTTATAAGTCAATTTTCAGGCTCTAAGTACCAAACACGCAACCATTGAACGCTTTAAAAAGTTAAATCCGCTGAACTTTGAGCAATCAGGGACTCAGATTTGGAGGATGATGGATGGCGTCCTTTTTCGTTCACAGAAGAGCCAAACATTTGAAAACTGATCATGCAAGGCAATACCGTTTTGACAGTATTTGTATAGCACATTTCAACAATTCAAAGTGCTTTACGTTCAACACTAAAAGAAACAATCTAAAGAAGTATTAAGTGTGATCATAAAAATAAGGTTTACCGAAAGTTAAAAAGAAGTGAATTTAAAACGAGCATAAATAAATGTAAACTTTTAAATCCAAAAGAATCAAATGCAGCTGAGAACAGGTGGGTCTTTAACTGGATTTAAATACTCTGGAGTCTTTCAGCTGATCTAAGGCTTTCTGAAAGTCTTTTCCAGATCTGTGCAGCATAGAAGCTGAATGCAGATTCTCCATGTTTAGTTTGGACTCTAGAAACTGACAACAGACTGGATCCAGATGAGCAGAGAGATCTAGCTGGTATATACTGGGTCAGGAGGTCAGTCATGAATTTTGGTGATAAACCATTCAAAGCTTTATAAACCAGTAGCATAACCTTAAAGTCTATTCTCTGGCAGACAGGCAGCCAGTGTAAAGACCTCAGAACTGGTCCGATGTGGTTCTACTTTTCTGGTTCCAGTGAGAACACGAGCAGCTGAGTTCTGAATAAGCTGTTGTTTCCTGATTGATTTTTTTGGTAGTTCTATGAAAACACTGTTACAGTAGTCAAATCGACTAAAGATGAAAACATGAACTAGTTTTTCCAGGTCCTGCTTGGACATCAGATCTTTAATCCTTGAAATATTTTTGAGATGATAGTTGGCTGATTTTGTCACTGCCTTAATGTGTTTATCAAAGTTTAGGTCTGTGTCCATCACTACACCCAAGTTTCTGGTCTGGTTGGTGATGTTAAGATAAATAGATTGAAGCTCTGCAGTGACGTCCAACTGTTTCTCTTTAGCCCCAAAGACAATAACCTCAGTTTGGTTTTTGTTTAATTGAAATAAGTTGTGACACATCCAGTCATGAATGTCCTCAATGCATTTACCAAGAGCCTGTACAGGGCCTCTGTCTCCTGGTGTCATTGTAATATATATCTGTGTGTCATCTGCATAGCTATGGTAACTAATGTCGTTGTTCTTTATAACCTGGGCCAGTGGGAGCATGTAGATACTAAATAGAAGTGGCCCCAGGATGGAGCCTTGGGGAACTCCACATGTAATTTCTGTCGGCTCTGATGTGAAGTTACCAACTGACACAAAATGTTTCCTGTTTTCCAAGGACGTTTTGAACCAGTTTAGTACTGGCCCAGTGAGACCCGCCCAGTTTTCCAGTCGTTTGAGTAATATAGCGTGATCGACTGTATCAAATGCAGCACTGAGATCCAATCAAACTAGCACTGACATATTTCCACTGTCTGTATTCAAACATATATCATTAGTCACTTTGGTCAGAGCCGTCTCAGTGCTGTGGTGCTGTCTGAAGCCTGACTGGAAGACATCATAGCAGGCGTAGACTCCTAATCAACATCAGCTCCTCACCCTCAGGTTGGACACTTCACGCTGTCGCCGCATTATGCGCTGCGCTGCATGCTGCTGAAATATGTAAACAGCCTGAAGAACGATAGAGGTGTTGTTGAGCAGAGGAGCTTCCTGCTCACTGGTACCTCCGGTTTTTCCAGCTTTAATCCCAACGCCCCGAGCGATATTTCTGCCTGCTTCGATGTCCTGCAGGTCAAACCAGCAGCTGAGCAGAACTTTGATCATGTGCAGATAAATGTGCTGCACAGAAGATGTTTCTATTATCAGAGTTTAAGCTAAAAGCTGAGCCCAGCTTATGCCTAATATTTAGGATTTTACTATCGAAGAATGAAAGAAATTCCTCAGAGCTGAGAGTAGCAGGAACATGTGGTTCCACTGAGCTGTGACTGCTGGTCAGTCTGGCTATGGTACTAAAAAGAAATCTCGGATTATTTCCATTATGTGCTATTAAAGCTGAATAGTATTGGGTTCTGGCTTTACGCAGAGATTTTTTATTATTTAAAAGGCTATATTTCCAGTTATTCAGAGACTGCTCTGAGCCGGATCGGCGCCATTCTCTTTCTAATTTATGGGTTACTTGTTTAAGGGAACGTGTTTCAGCGTTAAACCAAGGTGATACTCTGTTTTGTCTAAATAGTTTTGGTTTCAAAGGAGCAACAACATCAAGTGTTCTCCTGAGGTCCTCCATGGAGTCATTAAAGAATTTGATCCTTTTTTTCTGGGACTGAAACTATAGGAGCTGCTCTCAGAGTGTATGCTCAGCATGTTACTAAGTATTGGTTGAACTGTAAGTTTAAATTCAGATACAGAACGATCAGTCAATGTTCTTCTGAGCTGTTCTTTATTTATTGGAGCGGTGGAATTTCCTAAAAAAACTGAAAGGTGATTAGAAAGTGATCTGAGAGTATGGGGTTATGAGGGAGCACACTCAGCTGATCTCTATACCATGAGTTAAAACAAGGTCCAGGGTGTGCTTGTGACAGTGAGTGGGTTCCTTTACATTTTATGTGAAACCAACATTATCTAATAAAGCTGAGAAAGCATTTCCTAGACAGTCACTAGAGTCATCAACATGAATATTAAAATCCCCTACTATTATTATTTTATCAGAATCTAAAACAATAGTAGATAGAAAATCTGCAAACTCAGTTAGAAATTCAGAGTACGGGCCAGGAGGACAATAAATAATTATGAATGAAACAGATTTTGGAGTTTTCCTGTTTGAGTGATTTATAGACAATATGATGTTTTCAAAGGAACTATAAATGTGTTTGGCTTTAGTGTTAGGAAGTAAGCTGGACTGTGATATTACTGCTAACCCACCACCTTTACCAGAAATCCTGGATTTCTGATAGTTATTATAATTAGGGGGGGTTGCTTCATTCAACCTAACATAGTCATCCTGTTGGAGCCAGGTTTCTGTTAGGGCTAGCAGGCTAAGTTTAATCTGTCCCTGGGTTGTCAGGTTGGACGGTTAATGCTCGCAGAAATGTTCTTAGAAATAAGAGTGGTGCCGTCAAAAGTGGGATGGATGCCGTCTCTCCGCATGAGACCAGGCTTTCCCCAAAACATGCTCAAATTACAACAAAGCCAACGCCATTTTGTGGGCACCATCTGGCTAGCCAGTGATTAAATGGTGAAAAGCGGCTGTACATTTCATCACTGACTAGGTTTGGGAGGGGACCAGAGAAAATTAACCAACTCTGGCTCCCGAATAACACCTGACTGTGGCTGTCGGGAGCTTCACGGGTCTAACTTCAGAGGAACCGATAACCAGAGTTGACGGTTCATCTGGCGTGTTGCAGAGGGGAGAAAACCTATTATGTAGCAGGAGCTTCGGTAGCTCTAAGTGTTTACGTTTAGCACTATGCTTCCTTCCCACCGATACAAACCCATCCTGAGTTTTCCCCGGCTGTTGCCCGGGAGGGGCTTGAGTGCTCGGCAGTTTCGTTCTGGTATAGCGAGCTGCACTGCGGGTAATAATCTGGCTAACAGGCTTAGCATCTGATGTGCGTAACCGCGCTTCTAACTGCTCTAACCTGGCCTCCAAGTCTAAAATAAGGCTACACTTAACACATCTGCCACTATCATCACTAAAGGAGGCAGGATCTTCACTGAATATATGACACATGGAGCAGGACAGAGGAGTGAAAGCAGACGAGGTGGAGGCCATGCTAGCACTTAGCAAAGGCTAGCGGTGTTTGGCTAAGGGGAAGTAACTATGTCGCAGACTGCTTAAACAGCAGTGGTTACTCACTAGAATGCTAAAGAAGACACTTATAATGTTTGAATACCAAAACAAGATAACACTAAGTTAGATATTAACAAAACGGACTCTCGATGACAGGAGCAGCAAAGACCAAACACTGGTTACGCTCACCCGGATATTTTTAGTGACAAGTTGTTGTAGGCAGATAGCAGGCATTGTAGCACAGTGCCATCAGTTGTAAATATGGCAATGACATCTGCATACTGGGCCTCTAGTATGAACTGTGTGAATGTCTCGGTCTTTGACTTTAAACGCCTGAGGTCGAACAGGTCACTGTCATTTCTGAATTGAACCTTAATACTCTAGTTGGGATGGACGTCTTTGAAAGCAAGGTACAGCATGACAGAGGCATACATCCCACACAAAGTGGGAGCTAACTTATAGCCTTGTTTGACACCACTGTTGTACTCGATGGTGTCAGAAAGTTCTCCAGCAGTACGTAGTCTATGGACTTCAGAGTAGAGTGTCCTGATAACTTGAACAAAATTGACAGGGCATCCGAGTTTTGCCAGCACCTTGAGGAGAAGCTCTCTGTTTACTCAGTCGAAGCCTTTTGTAAAGTCAATGAATGTGATTTGCAGGTCCTGCTGTTGTTCTCTGCACTTTTCCATCGTTTGACGCATAGAAAGATCCCGTCAGTTGTGCCTCTGCCATCTCTATAGCCAGATTGTGATTCGGGGTCCACTGGCTCCGCTAGGTGTTTTAGGCGCTGCAGTACTACAGCAAATACTTTACAGACCAACTGAGGAGAGAAATTCCGCGATATTTATCACAGTCGCAGAACATGACCAACACCACTGAAAACCCAAACTTAACCACAGAACCCTCAAAGTTGTAGGAAAGATGTGTTTAAAATATTACCATCTGCATTTAACTTGATTCATGTTGATTCTGTCTGCAGCACAATGCCAACATAAAGAGCCTCCAGTGTTTTATTGCTTTAGATGTCTTACAAAGTGAAAGTTCTGTTATACTTTCTTTAAATAAGAAATGACAACTGCATCACTTTCACCTACACGTCTCATAGCTGAGTAATTATCTATCAGCTCTTTATTTTAAATTTTTACTTTATTGTTTAAAGGACAAAAAAAGTGTGTTTTTGCTTCCCTTTTTGCAACTTTGAGCCCCGCTCCTCTAAAATCCTGTGCACGTCCCTGCTCACAGAGATTGATTCCTCAGGAAGTCTGTTGAGTTCAGAAGATTGTCTGGTGGTCCAGTGTGGAAAAAAAAACACGTAGCAAAAACAACGTGTGGCAAACATGGTTCTTGAGCTGTTTTTAAGTGGTAAGGGTGTGGCCTTCCAACAAGCTCACTCCTGATTGGTGAGAGTGGTCGCCATAGAAACATTAGCTCAGACCAATCACTGCTTACTGACAACATCTGGCTCCAACATGGCGGCATCCGTATCATGAAAAGATGGCGGCTGAATTGACTTCATTTGGATGGAGCCGGAAGTAAACCATGTTCCATGTATGATGTCACACTCACCCAGTCCAGTTCTGATAAACAGTCAATGGTTTGAACCAGAACCACCTGACTCAATCCTAAACAACACAAGTTTTACTTAAAAGAAAAAAATCTTAGTTAAATATATTTTTTATCCTCTTTTGATTAACTTTATTTTCCTTTGAAGACACCATTAAGGCATCTAATCTACATCATACTGCACCATACCATGATGCTCACGCTTCACATAAGCATTAAGGAAACGATTTTAAAACCATCAAATTGGCTACAGAATCCGACTAGGAACTGACAGTTCCTCAATATAGAAGACGCTCACCACACGACCATAAACAAATGTCCCTTTTGTGGAACAGCAACGCTAAAAGAAAAAAATCTGTGTTGGAATCAGCTGTTTGACTGACAGACATGAGAGAAAGTGACGCTTGTTCTCTGCAGTTTCACACCAGTTCAGTTACTAAAAACAGCCCGATAGCTGGACTTTCCTCCAAATTCATCCGATTATGACTTTTAGTTTAATTAGCAGAATTTCCAAGAACAAATCTTCTATCAGAACACATCAGGCTGATGGGTGGAAGGTCTGATGACTCAAGGGCGCTGCCATTGTTCCCAGAAATGGTACCCTGCAGAGATAAAACTTTTAATGGAACGCTTTGAAAAAACATGATGTGTGTTTATTTGATGATGAGGTTCATAAACTCAGTTTACGCTGAAAAGTCACAAACAACCGAAGATTCTTCTGGACTTGATGCAAAAAAGGAGGAATTTAAAAAAATAACCTCCATCCCCACCATTCTTCTTCTGGTTTTGGTTTTACTCATGGCGTTGTCAGAACAGAACCAAAAACGGAAGTGGGCCAAACCACCTGGAAGATTTACACACTTCCAACAGCTGCTCATCTGGCACCAAACCATCACACCCCTCCCACCATGCTTGACAGTTGAACTGTTGTTCCTTCCCTCACTTGTGAGCAGAATCCTCAGATACTGAGCGAGTTTTCACACCTACTTTGTTTGGTTCCCTTAAAACGGACCTGAGTTTGTTCAAACGAAGAGATGTGAATGATCTGGTCCAGTTCATACAAGAACCTAGTCTAAAGAGGTTGCCTTGATCCAGTTTTTAAAGAACTCTGATACAGTGTAAATACAACTGGTCCCAAGCTGGTTCAACTGCAAACTTCATTTGCCTTTTAGGAACTAATAAGCCACCATAAGCTGGTTTCACGGGAGTCTCGCTAAAAGCCACGAGCTGACAAACCTACAGCACGAGGAGATAGAGTTCCTACCTGACAGTTGGGAAGATGCAAACAATATGCAGCTGCTGCAGAAAGCAAAAACATGAAGAATATGTTCCATGTTCATTACTAAAATGAAGGAGCAGTTTTGGAGCTCCTGAACAGTTTAAGTAAAAAAAAACTCACCTAATCCACCAGCAGCATGCCTCAAGGGGCACACACACACGTCTTACACTTCCCTTGAGGATCGAACAACCTCAAGGGTGTCAGGAAAATGGAACGTACCATTGTCACGCATGTGGGAAGCTCATCGGGAAGTATTTGGAAGATAATGGAAGTTACTCGTACTTATTACATACACACTTACCTAATTTTTGGAATACTTGTTGATTGTACACACTTATGCTGGGCAGGAAAAGAGAGGCAGTCGCCATGAATCAGTGTGAACGCGGTGTGAATGCCGGTGTGAGCGGGGTGTGAACGCCGGTGTGAGCGGGGTGTGAACG